>LYUA01001182.1:318886-342002 GCA_002093875.1 Calopteryx splendens | reverse complement strand
ATATATATATATATATATATATATATATATATATATATATATATACATGGTGGATAGTGATAAAATAACATTATATTTATTTCTCTCATTCCTTTTATGGATGACTTATCTTAGAGGGTCAATCTAATGGAGCCTTCTATTTTTGCTGTTGAGGATAATAATTATTTATCACAAATTACTAGAACAATTCTAGATAATATACGATCATATAAAAAATCTCAGTACTCCACCCGAAGGTCGATTTGATAAGTGACGGTAGAGCTTATCCAGTACTAAGCCCAACGGCGTTTGAAATTCACACATCAGGGTAGGGGGAGCCAGTTACTTTCCTAGTACCACCTACGATTTCCCTGAATTTCCTGGTTCCCGAAAGATCACACAGTTTGAGTGAAGCTCAGGGTACCCAGACGGGCCCTCCGATTAGTAACTTAGCGCTCTACACACTGGAATACCACGCCACGTCACGATCATATAAAAAAATCTAATATAAAGTGTCATAAAAACAGGTCATATAATAATATTCCTTATCCTCTTAGGAAAATGTGGAGTGATCCGAGGAGATGAAGATTTCCGGCACGGTTTCCATATTTACATATACTACTGGAAAATAATATCTGGTAGTTTCTTTGTGGATGGTAATGGTTCCTTTTTCCACCCAACGGCTTTTAATAGCTGTGTGCACCTATTTCCTGGACCACTAATTGGCTGCACAATTTTATAAATATCGCTGCGTCGACGTCTTTCCAGCTCAAGTTAGGAGGAAACGCATTTCCTGCTGGAATACATCCACCACCTTAGGCGACAGTGACGATGTATGTCTCCTAGCAGTGTGATTAAATACAATCATCCGTCAAAGCCACTTCTAGCTGCGTCCGAGTATTTCAGGGTTATACATCAGTGAAATTAGTATTCTAACTTGCCCTACCGTTCAACGTAATGGCTAATAGTGAAATACGACTCACGGGTCGGAGGCATTCACCTTCGTTACGGAAATGGAGTGCATTCATGATGAATAACCTGTCAAATGAGCAGCCCTAATAGATTTCGAAATGTGGGAAATTTCTGTAGCTTCAAAAGGAAAACTGATCGCGAGACTGATTGCCAATCGGGCTCTATTCCGGAAAGCATAAACTATGATGGACACACTTATGCGAGGGACGTTTGAAATAAGCAATAAATTAGTATTTCATGATTCTAAATTTAAAAGTTGTTCCCTTCTTCACCTCTGGTAAACATTCACTAGAAGACGTTTGTAAACCCCGCAACTGTCGTCGTCAATGAACCACGAATTTGTCCCGATATCACGAAGTAAAGGAGTGCTCAATTTTTTCCCATTTGGGAGTCCAACAATCTACCCCAGTCCAGCCGTATCATATCCGGGACTGTTCCGCTTAACCTGATGCATTATCCTCAGTGAAGATATCTTCCCGCCGAAGATTGTACCATCCCACTGACAACGGGAGCATATACATCTTCTCATGTTCCAATATCCGCACAGTCGGATCGAATTAAAGCCATTCACGGCTGGAGGGTAGGTGGATTTAACATTCAATGCTGCATCCATAATGTGAAAATATACGGTTCGTAAAAATATAAAAATGAAAAAAAAAGGATGAACACAATTTATAAATCGTATGCAAATGTCATAGTGCGAAGTACGTCGTCACGCGCAGGTTAATAGCGATCTGAAAATAAATTTGCCTGGGCATAACAACTTCATTAGAGTACAGATGCCTCTATCGCCGTTCATGTGACTGGCCAAGGAAAAGATGCCTATGCATATAATGAGCTATTGGAAGAGCAAGGCTAAAATCCGGTGAAATTAAATTTTACTTAGCGTGGCGTATTTCCACACGTGAAAATTCTATGACATCTATTCGTCATTACATCATTACATACTCCCATGCAGGAAATAGAACAGCTTCGCCTTTTGCCACTCAGTTCACTGAAACCTGACATGGAGAGCAATTGTGATTTGCGAAGGGATTCGGCAATGCATCATTCAGAACACTTAGGAGTACAACCCAGACTCCGGGATTCAGAGTTCTCGCGGAGGGAAACTAAGAAAACCCAAAACCAGAGTGGTTATCGCTACGTTCTGGTTAACTTTATACCGGCTCCCCACATCAAGATTTCATAATTGACTCTCGCGTTAGACAGGCTTTTAATTTTTACCGATTACGAATGCCATTTTGGCTCGATGCCGGTTTTTTTCCCCGTATGATCAGACTGTGCTGTATTTCATTGAAGATAGGGTTGATAAAAACATTTTACCCGCGGAGGAGGTCATCCTGTTATCCGAGGGTGTCACGAAATGATTCGTCAAACGAATTAAAATTCTACCGGAACCTAAAGCACTTATTCCCGCAAAATATCTTCTCAGTCTGTTGAAATTCACTTGTTTATGGGCACGGGTGTAAAAGGGACTGGATCGGCACTTTGACTGGTTCATTGGCACCCCACGCCGAGGGTATGGGGTCGAAATTAAGTTTTTGGTAGATTTTTATTATATGAGAAAGTATCAATATAAAAGTGTCATAAGAATGGCACTTCGAGCGCCTAGTTCTATTTGTCGGATGGCACATTGTCACCTTGACGTATTTTCGCTCGAAAAGGGCTTAAGTAGATATACCTACATTTTTCTCCATCCCTCTGATCCCAACCTACCGAAAATCCCCCAATATTTCTTCAATGCTCTCCGTAAATATCCTCGACAGTTCATAACCTCCGCTAATGCCTACTGCTGCTAAGTACTGCCAATATTATTTTCCTCTGGTTTAAGAGTAGAATAGAAAAATAAGAGAGGAATAAAGACGCCAGATTTTTCTGCACTCCATTCCTATCTGTTTCCTCAGTGTGGTCAATGCCCGATAATTACAGATTTTTCTCCTTTTTCTTGGAAAGCCATGTATTTAAGTACAATTGCTTTAATATCGATACTGTGAAGTAAAAAAAACAATAAATCCGAAGGTGGTTGGATAAGAGTAGAACTGACCTCGGAATAAGCCCATCGGTACTTGAGCCTAGAGACATTACATGAGTTGAATTATTAGTAGACGAGAACACTACGCGAAATTGAGATGGATCGTCTAATAGATATATATAAGGAATCCTTTTCTCCTCTCAGAATTCCTCGCTACAATAGTAGAAAATACGTAAGGCAATTTGAACATCCATCCCGAATTTGAAAGTATACGGATTGCCAAAATTAGCCAATGTCATCTATGGATAGAGACCTAACACCCCCCGCGACACACCCTCTCGGTATTTTGCTGGATAATATGTAGATGTGGATTAACCCTGGCCCTCCGATCAGTATCCCAGGGACTACCCACTGAACTATCTAGCTCCCTTAATTTTGTTTATGGATATATTGGTGTTCTGAACTGAAAATATTGATTTTGACACAGAATATAGATTAATACGCATGACCAAAGGACGTGGTAAGACCATCTGAGTTTCGTCTGAGAACAACATCGCCTGAACAAGTTAGCTCTAAGGACCGTGGAAGGCACTTACAGACCATTCCTATGATTAAAGGAAGGGGGCGAGGATGTAGTTCGCTAGGTAACACGGCGAAGTGGGGCCCTTCGAAATGCCTTTCGAGTGAGTCAATATTAACAATGCATCATATGTGCACCGGATCTGTAATTTTGCTAGGCTTCCGGACTCCCTCCCCCCGCCCCCCCCACACACTCTTCCCCTCACGTTCGAGGAAACACGGGCACCGCTGCTTTTTTGTTCGGAAAATGGAGTGGAGCGATATGCGGAGCGGCGGTGGCGAAATTCTGCCGCAGCGCTCTCATAAAGTACAACTCCGCGAATCAAAGATGATGAAAGGATGTCGAAAAATACAGTAAGTGCAGATCTGGACGCTGCAACATCACTAAATAGGGATGTCCCTGGAAACAGGAGTCGGGTAATACGCCTTTCTTTAGAATACTCACTAAATGTTCCGGTAAAAAAATATCATTGCACGGAAACCAAAATATTTTGTGCTTATTTAAAGGCATTTCTTCGTTTACTAGGAAACCAGGATCCTCGGATTCTGTATCGTTTTCATCATAATATTTTATCAGTCCAGATTACTTTAAGTAGGCCCACAACCTATATTGTTAACAAATAATCCCTTCATTACTTTTATCACTCCTTGCGCTGACGTCTTCCGCCTCCTTTTCTCGTAGTTGTAATTGTATTTTACCCTCTTTTTTACTCTTATAATTACAGTTTTCGGTGCGCTATTGCGACTTAGGTATGCCTAATTAGATTCCCTATATCCAACTTATTGGTATATCCATTTGTTTCCATAACTCTTCGCGACACTCTTCGATTCATTTTTCAACGCATTAAACATTTGAATCCTCTCTCCTCTGATTTTGATTTTGCCCAGTTCTCGTAACCATTTATTTCTCTTGAAGGAAATTCTTCGTTTGACTTGTTCTGCATCTTATTTATCTCTTACTTCTACGTGTTTCTTTATTGTTAGTAGTAGTCTACCGGTCAAGTATAGGTCTTGGGTGACCCCTGAAAATCGCTATAAAGCACCTGCTTTTCTAAGGAACTAGCATTTCGAAGAACTTATCAGCATTAAAACTATTTGTAACGTTCGAAATAACATTTATAAACTACATGCAAATCTAATTCTTATGTTTCCTCCCAATAATTCGTTTGCGAAACGATCACCCTTCTAATGCAGTCCTTAACATTACATTCCCTGGTACGCTCATTTTTTTTCTCTATTCTTCTCCCTATCTACGTCTCTAAAGACACAATTCCAGCATATTTTCTCTCCTCAACGATCAAGTTCCAGAACCATACTTCACATCAAAGTTTTCACAGTCTTTCCTTGACGTCTTTGCTTTTTTTAGTCCCTTCCTCTCCTTCTTCTTTTTAAACGCTTCTTTGTCGAAGGCGATTCTTTTCCTTACTCCCATTTCATGTTACCGATTTGCGCATAAAATACTTAAGCTTTGATTTATCCCCTCCCACCTAGATGCCCAACTTAGATGCCCAACATTTCTTGAGATTCACTTCACTCCCTTTTCATTATAACTTACATCCGTGCCATACTTCTCGTAGATATAGATACTCTGTAGTGCGCCCAGCAATAATGACTCGTGACCCCGGATGTACCTATTCATAACCATCACAGTGACTCGGAGAAACCGCTCCGAGAAAGATATTCGAACCATGCGTCATCCGGATTCTCCTCTGAGATGCATCCATATGCCACACCCTCCACTCCGGGGCGGCGCCAGGCCCCTCGAGACTCCGGGACTCCCGTTTTCCCCGGCGAGACGCACGTGCGAGACAATATGATGGGTTCCCGACGCCTTCCACCTCCCCCTTCCACGCTTCTCGCCTACGCCACTGCTTCCCACTCTCTCAGCATGGCGACAGAAACCGATTTCTACCACTCGGAACACATTCCTCTTCTTGAAAAAAAAAACAAATACTTTTAAAGTATCCCCTTACATGAAGCATGTTCATGCCTTCTTATTTATCCTGACGACAACGCGAAGGACGACGATACGCTGCCGTGCCATTTTGGAACTTGAGCGTCGTCGTCTCGTGTAAATTTACTATTGTAAAATAGTGAATGCATTGAACCCGGGGATGTGAATGGAATACATCGCATCATCATCTGAGGGCTGTGCGAATTTACGATATGTATTTCCAGAAAATCGAGTTGCAATCGTCGCCCCTTTGCTCAATGTATGGTATTTTCGAAATCGATAACTGCACAGAGGATATCTCTAATATAGACACCGTCCCATATGACGCGGCGTGGCAACCGAGTAGATTGAGCGTTAGACCGGAGGGCCCAGGTTTAAAATCAAGATTATTCAAGAAACCCTCTGCTTCACTCAATCTATGCGATTTTCCGACTAAGCGCCAGATCTTTCCCGGAAATCTCATTCGATTAAGGGAAAGGAACCATACCGTGAATCCATGTATTTAACTTGCAAAAAGTGAGTCCCACCAGCAACTCTAAATACTAACTAAATTTTGCTCCATGCATCAGCACTATGTCATAATCACTTCAATATTTCTTATTCAGAGTCGATATTGGAAATATAAAATGGCAATGGGAAATAGCTAGTTGTTAAAACATCGCAGTCGGCTCTTAAGAAATGTCACACAGGTCTGCGGTGTAAGAGCATTCATTAAACTGTCATGCCGGGTGGAACTGAGCAAGTTGAGCAAGCTTTGTTGTGTTTCTGTAGGTTCACAAAAGAGCCTGTCTATATATTACATCAGACGCGAATGGGGTGAGAAGAAGGAGAATAAACAAAAGCGGCGTATTCTATGGAAATAAAAGTTACTATTAAGTGTATCATCATAGGGTAACTATGATGATTTCTTACCATGCACGTAGCAGAGACAAATAAATACGATTAAATAAAGTAATGATCACTCTTTATTGAACAGACTTTGTAAAAATAAGGTAGCTCTATATTCCATGGGTGTAAAAATTGACCGAAAATTGCACTCCTGGTAATAAAGAATAAATTGAATATTTCTAAAATACTTCCAATGAGAAATGCGCTGTGAAAAAAGGCTTATGATGGGAAGAGAGGGTAGAAAACGCGATAAAATTTACGAAAAGTTCAAAAAAAACATTAAAATATAACTCCTTTAATAAAATTTCGTTACTAATTGCAAAATATATTAAGGTATTTCAATTTTAAAGCCTACTCGGATAAAAATTGGCAAAAGCCCGGTAAGGTTCGTATAGGCATATCATTCTTTACGTACACGTATACCTTCGATGATCGTGACTTCGTGTTTCGCGGCGTGAGGGAATGGCAGAAGCGTACTCATCTGCAGCACTTTTTTCTACGATTCCCACGGGGAAAAGAGACGCGCTGCGTAGGAGGATCATCCGAAGACGATAGAACCTCCATTTTGTCCCCTTCTGAGGCACTAGGTATCTGAAACGACTTCGACTCGAAAATTCAGTGACAGATGAAAATAAAAATGCTATCCGAAAAGGCTATTCCCTCCTTCATCTTCACTTTCCTCAATCTTCATTCCATTGAAGCCTTTAACACACCACTATTCCTAAGTATTCTCCACCCACTCATTGTCTACTTCCTTCGGATTTCACCCGGCAACTTCCTCTCTTTACCCACCACAGTTATAACTTAGTCGTTAGCATTCATCTCTGCCCAACTTACTTTCTCAGTCTTTTTCTACACCCGCATCTCAAATAACTCTAACCTACGCACGTCCACTTTCCTTGAGGACCAGGTTTCTTATCCATAAAGAGCCACGCTTCAGATTAAAGTCTCTTCTAATCTTTTCTTTACGTCACCGATTCCCTTGTTCTTGAAAATTCTTCCCTCGCCTTCGATAAAATACCACCTACCGCTGCGCCTATTCTCCTACAAAACGCTGCGCAAAAACATGAACTATATGAGCGATTAATTGAATACAACAAAGCAGTTCAAAAATGGGCATCAATATCAAGCCATTCTGTCCTTTCAAAATGGGCATATTTTCGTATTTTTGGTTCACCGGCGGTTAAGGTCATTACGCCGTTAATAATACTTATCAGGAGAAGAAAGAATGCCCATCTCTCAATACATGCATGTAAACAAGATCAAAATGTAACGGCTGACCAGCGATGATATTTAAAAAAAAAAAACAAAAAAGGAGCTGGGCTTGTTTGCATGTCAGTATGTCTAACTGCCGAAACATAAATATTTTAAATCACTCACGAAAAAAGCAGGGTTTGCCAAAAGAATAACAGCTTTATTATTTTATGGCCATTTTAGTGTAAATCTCAGGATGCATAAATTAATAACAATATGTATGCATTAGAATAAAACACGTATAACATTAATAATAATTTTAAGAGTTAAAGAAATGCCTCTCAAAATTGATTATTATTTCCAGGCTTGTCTATTATTCTAATTGATTGGAAAAGAGCCGCAACTTGGACAAGCTTCACTAATGTTCTGGTGGATTCAGGCATAACCATTTTTTTAGTTATATAAGCATATTGAATTTGTTTCCATTATTTTGATTATCGTATTTCATGTTATATGGAGGGATTATTTTAAACTTTTCCTCTTCATCCCAGTTCACCGAACATCGCCTCAGACTAATATTTTTTTGAAATTCGATTCAAGATCAACTACTTAGCAAAAATTATTACCTATACTAGATAAACTGCTATTAAAATTGCATGGGTTTTAAATGTACAACGAAAGAATATTTTGTAGAATTCAAAAATTTGTTATATATCAGTTAATATTTAATTTTTTAATATCAAATGATGGTTTGAACGGGAAAAGTGGGATGAAAAATTTTTAAAAGTTGCAGAACGAGAGGAAAATTATAAAAACTACTTCAAATGATTACTAAGCAATTACGGCCAACTAATATGGAATCCCAACCGATCCTGATTGTTAATACCCTGGACTAAATGGAGGCAATGTGTTCTGGTTTTGAGTAGGCCAAATATTGTGACAACGAATTCTGAATGTTTACTTACACACACCGCCGAGAAACTGACGACCGAGTCTGTTTTTGGAACTCGGTGGGCCAGGGATAAATGCTGGTATTGGTTTCGAATTCCGGTACGCAACCCTGAATTGTGGTAACTGCCCCAGAAATTTAGCTACCAGGCCAGATTAGCTGCAACAGGTTTTGTACTTTGGCATGCGACCCTGAATTGTGAAAACTTCCTATTATTTCTACCAGGAGCCCTGAATTGTGTTAATAAGCTCTTCCTCGTGTGTGGCCACAAACACTCGTGATTAATTAAAACCATCCCTTAATTTGATGGTCGGACATGATGTTTTCCAGCAGTTACTAAATTTTGACGATTGACCCTGATTATGTTCATTAGACATAAATTTAGGCAGCACCGTAGTGATTTTGAAATGTCACCTTGGATTGTACAGTTGACTTTAAATTTTTGTAACCGGCCCAGATTCTCTATGGCAAACTTTGTTCGCACAGCCGATTATTGTATCTGACACTATACTCTGAAATAAGCCAATGTGTCTTGATGTTTGACCCTCGACCCAGAATTGTAGCAACCGATACTGATTAATGGCATCCGCACCTTAATTTTTCTATCGGCGGTGTTTAAGATAATTTTCTCCAAAATGAGACAGCCGGTCAATATTTTTCATAGCCGGCCCTGAAGTTGCATAGCTCATCCTGAATTTTGGCGTACTTGATGCAAATTATTGAAAACGACCATTGTATTCTGAGACCGACCCTTAAAACTCAGAATATAACCATTCATTGTTACAGACGCTTCTGATTTTTAATATACGGCCCTGATTGTTAGTTACCAGTCCGGATTTTTACCAATGTATCCCATGACTTTTGCAGATGGCCCTAATTTTGAACCACCGATATTGAAATTTGGCGTACTGCCCTGTATTGTAGCGACCCTCTGATTGTGGCTACCATCCCTGATTTCAGATAACCACAGTTTTTTTAATACCAACCTGAAGCGGTAGTTATCAGTTTTGAATTGTGAAAAGAAGCCAACAAAACGTTCCCCCCCCCTCAACTTGGTATAAGCTGGACCGTATGAGTTACTAACACAGGGTGTGCATGACGAATTTTTGCTTTCAATGGATCAACTGGGGACGAATCTTTAGGAATGGTTTCCATGACTACCTATATGTGTAAAAGCTGAGAGTTCATACTAGTACCACATTTAGGAGACATAATAAACATTTAACATCATTAGGTTAGATGCGCGAACATGGGAAAGTAGGGAATCATTTTCTGCCTTACAGCATAAATACACATTCATAATGAATCATTTCCAAGATAACGAAGGCTCGTAGCAACAAAAAAATAATGCTAAGGATGAACTGAAGTATTTTCTTCTTGCGGGTAAAATTCGAACAAAAAATTCAGTGTAAGCCTAAAATATGAATAATGGCTTTACGAGACTACTCGTTTGCCAATTGCTCTTTGACTTGCAATTTGGCCGGAGACTTAATTGCAGATAGAACGGTAGGCTACCATCATTTCTCAACATGTCTACGAATGTATTCCAGCCACACTATTCATCACACAGCGTCACGATTAAGATCTTCACGAAATAAAACGAACGAAGACGTATGCCCACGGCCACTGTTGAACTGGTAGACAAAAAATGGATATGTGATGTGGTACACTAGTCTTTCTCTATTCTTCTAATTTCGTATTTGGATTACATTATATGAGAAATTATTTTTAAAGTAATTTATGAACGAAACCATGCCCGTACGAAACGGGGTTTTCACCTAGTTCATATTGATTATTCCTCTTCGTGCTTCTTTCAGTCGTTCTTCAAGTCCACGAAATGGTTAAAATCTCCCCGAGTATTCATATGAAGTCATTAAAATCCCACCTCACCCAATGCCATACGGAAAAACTCACCGACGATGACAACGGCGGTTGTAGCGGCGGCTGTATTTCAAAGATCAATAAACTCCCTCAAAATTCGCACATGTGTGACGTTTTCTCAATCTATCGACCGTAAGACGGGAAACGGTGAACAGAATAAGAAAATTCAATTCATCGTTTATTTTTTGCTCTAAGTTTCATGTTTGCATCTCAGTTTTTCTTTCACATTTAAATCAGTAAGACAAAATGGTTCTACTACGGAAGTTATCGCATGCCTGATACATTCCTCACGAGGA
Source organism: Calopteryx splendens (assembly GCA_002093875.1). NCBI lineage: Eukaryota > Metazoa > Arthropoda > Insecta > Odonata > Calopterygidae > Calopteryx > Calopteryx splendens. Next base: position 331,338 of record LYUA01001182.1, on the reverse strand, counting down.
AAAAATAACAAAACTGATGACGCTAGCGCATGGCATTCTTCATAGATCTACCTTCACGTTGAGATTGCTTTATTTTTGCATTCATTTTTAAATTAATTCGTTTTCCTTACGAGGGAAAATAATAAAAGTCACAGTTACCGGATCGTATTCCAAAAATATAATCAGTGCAGCTACTCATTAATGAAAAAACCACGCAAAACATTTTTCAAGGCTCAGTTTTATAATATTTGAGTTACCGTGAACGCAAAAACCTATCACAGACACAAACATATACATAATTTCCAAATATGGCCAAGGCGTGTTCAGTGGATCTCGAAACATGCATTTCCGTTGAAATCCGAAAAACGTTTTTATAGGAACGGTTAGAAAAAATTAGATGCACAGGAAACTGCAGCTGACTATGCGAATAACATGAATAGGAAAGGACACGAGGATAGGACCACCTTTAAATAATAGATATAACAGTTATCATTGGTTACTCTGATTCCAAAAAAAATTAATGGTGGTCGTATTATTCCTAAGTACATTTATTGTTAAGCTTTCCAGATGAAAATTTTACGTTTTGATTATTATTAATACATTTCAAAAAACGAAATTTTTTTCAGCTCTCCGGTATTGAATTTTCACCGTGCTTCAACTTTCAGAATTTCAATTTTATAATTAGAGAAGTAACAGAAGGAAAGAGAGACATTTTACCATTTTATTTTTCAAATTATCTCACGAATCAATAAACCTTGAAATCGAAGGACATCCCAAGTAAAAAATAAATAATAAATGCCTAAAACGGCACTTAAGACCTTACTTCCTTTCACAGAAATTCTATTAATTTCCGGTGATTTTTTTGGCCTAAGAAAAGGAGAGAAAGAGCTTTTTCTTAATAAAATTCTACCATTTTTCCACCGTGCTACTCATTCTATTGACCAGTGATTTATTCTCAAAACTTTTGAATGTCCTATCAGAAAACACTTCTCCGTTTTACAGGAAGGAGTTACAGTTCCTTTAAATAGTTTACTTGAGTCTCACAAAATATAACATGAGGTCTGTTGACATATTTTTAAATATATTTAATTTAAATCGCACGAAAAGTAATTTTATTACTCCGAATACTCAAATAAAACCAAGCCGCACGAAATACGCCCCCATCAATGTTCTAGAAGAATGTTCAATGCTGTTGTTTTTACAACCAGCGTCACTGAGCAAAAACCATCCCTAGTGTTTATTATCTGAGAAAATATTTTTTTAACCTTTCTACCGATAGACTTCCCACTGATGTTTTGCACAGCAAAAATCTTATTTAACTCGTTATTTTCTTTCGTTACTTATAAATATCAATACTCTTTTCCCTTATCGTCATGATCGGTGAATTGAATGTATATCGTAAGAAAAATAATCGAGGAAAGGAATTCCCGCGGTCTCATTAGTATTATGGCCGGACTTAAAAAAAACGGGCCCCGGTGCAAACAAATTCACACGACGCTCAACTCTTCCCGACCTGTCCCCAAGACAATCCTCACCGTCTACACCCAATGCAACCCATCCCTCCTCATAAATGTATATATATGCCTGGCATGTGATTTCCTGTAGCAGGTACACCTGATGATGACTTGACAGTCGAAACCTAAGTAGTGAGCAAATAAAATTGTGGAAAAACCAAGTTTGCTATTCTTCTTACTTAAAATGGTAGGCTCCGAAAAAAACTGATAAATAATGAAAAACCTAAATGAAATGAACAAAATATTGTGTTGGAGGGGATTTATTCTTCGTTCGGATTGATGCAACACTTTGTTAAGTGCCGTGATTAATTACAAGCGTATTTTTGGCCAGAGCTGAAACACAAGATTTGAAAAATCGTTCACAAAACCGGCAATGTGTTGGTACACCTTTGTGTCTATATCGTTGTAAAAAAAACCCATGATACGTTTAATTTATGCTCGCCGTCGCCGTCCGCGGGCACTTCCGCATTAAAATTCAGATTTAGTTTATAAAAAAATTCTTAAAACAGTTCACTTAATTAAAATCATCAAATCCCCATTATTTTTTTTCATTTTGTCCCTTCCTCTTTAAATTTTTCATGTGTCCACCATGTACGTCCTGAGTCCCATGCATGCCTTTGGTGCATTGCATCCGTTGCATCTCTTTTGTAGCCGGCCCTCGGTGGTGTTTTAACTTCTCAAGCACCCCGAGATTCTGATGACACAGAACAAAGTTCACTGGGAATGGGTTTTGGAATATTGGAAAGAGCCTGAGACTTTGCTGACAACGGAACTCCGACTAGCAGATTGACTAAAGAACAATGGGTACGCGAGTAGCTCCAGCCTAGCCTTCACTAAAACTCCCATAAATATATATATTTTAAAAATAACAATAAAATTTTTATGTATGGATTACGGTTACTTCAACTACCATAAATATTCCATGATGATATCCATCTTGAGCATCTATAAAACTATTTATGTAACAAGTCCAAGAAAAATGATGATTTAATTTAGCGTTAACAATTCATTTTCCCTTCAAATTAACTGAAATGGATATTTTCGTCAGGAGAACGGGCCCGTACAGCATCGCATTTCACTTAATAAAATTTAATAAATAACTAACATCTTATAAACAGTAAAATTACTCTTCTAATAATATTTTTCAACGGTAAAAAAAATCGCCAGCCAATTGCTTTTAAAGCAGTAGGCCGGGCCCAAAGACCTGATGACGGATGTGCCAAGAAAAAATGAACATCACTTATGGATTTAATACGGAGCGTAGTGTCGTAAGGTTCCAAAACATTATCTTTGAGGAGGAGGATGAACTTAAATTGGTTTTGAAATGTGTGTGCGGAGATGAATGGGGGAAATAATTCTGGGAGAGAGAAAGAAAAACGACGAAGTTTAGCACTTGGCGGGGGAAGAGGGTAAGTTGATAAATGAAATTCGAAGAAGTCAGATGAAGTAGGTGCAGCATATATTGGTGAAAAAAATGTCAAAAGTGTAAAAAGGTGAAAAAAATGTCGGGCAAGCGGGAAATGAAGGATGAGAATAAGGACGTTGGATGGCATGAAGACTATTAGAATGTGTGAATAACTATAGAAGGAAATAATCAAAGAGACTGTTGAAAATGCCCAGTAAAGTACTTTTAACCGAGTCATCCGCAGGTGTTTGAAAAATATTGATGGAAATAAATCAGGGAAAACGAGTTAATACTTCAAGAAGTACTCGCGGTAAATAATATGAATTACTTGTTTGAGACCAACCAAATCCTAAATTTAATACGTAGATCACCTATTTTGAGAGCAGGCTCCAAGTTAGGCATGCTAACCAAAATTTAGTTTAATCTTCACCGTTCCCCGCAGCACAGAACAAGTAATCCGTTTCAATCTGTTCCTGGATACGTTTATGCAACTAGACAATGGCTGGCTGAACCCATTTTGCACAATTATTTCCCTTACTTATTCAGAGTTACATCCAGTTGCGTCCTATTCTTCAAAAGCTACTGGTCAATTAAGGGGGACCCTAATTTTAAAATAGTCATCAACGACTGAAGAGCATCCTGAATCTTATCACGTGAAGTGAAGAAAAATTTATAAGCTTTAAGACGTGGTATTTTTCATGATGCTCTGAGTGGACAAGGAAATCCGAATTTATTTTCTGCTTCTATAAACCGAAATGGTTTATGTAATTAGCATCGAATAAACAGCTGGTTAGTTAAATTAAGTTTGCATCACTGGTTAAGTGATTACGTCAAAGGTGCAGAAAAATCTTATTGATATCTAAATACGTAGATCGCACTGAAAGTGTGACATTTTATTCGAGAGTCCTTTTACGAGAAAAAAATACTTCTTTGCAGTCAATTTAAAGAAAAAAGATGGTTTTTCCATTGGTTTACCGCGCGCGGGAGAAAGTCAATGAGGAAATATCGGATCGCGCCAGAGCAAAATAGCTAATTTGAAACATCATTATATAAACACAAAGGGTAAACTTACCATTGAACCGTAAAATACTTAGTCTTTACTTCGTGAAATTTTAAGTATCAAATTTTTTTTAAATAAGATAAGCCGTACCATTCTACAGGTTACATTTATTTATTTAACTTTTGGCAAGACAGAAACGTGTCGCAAAAAAATTATTCAGTGGAGCAGCATGATTTTTCTCATTTTGAACAGAAGCTCTAAATCTATTCTTCAAATTCATACTTTTGGGAGTGTTAATAATTCAAGCGATAGAAGTTCTTAATGAACACAAAGGTAGGAGTAAATAATTATAAACATATAGTTTTAACTGAAATTTTATCAAAATTTCGTTAAGAAAAATTTGAAGGAATCCAGCGAAAGATAAATTTTTTTGCGTCTACATGAAAATCCGATAATCAGCTTTGAAAGAGATTAATGTAACGTACTACTGGGTGAATTATCTAATATAGGCACATTAGAAATAGGTGATGGGAACGGCAGGCAGTGAACTAGGCAGTGATAGGCAGTGAACGGTAAAATGTAACCCAAGATCGCAAAATATATAACAAAAAACACTGACTAAATAAATCAGTCGACATAATTTATACATATTGGCAGCGAGCACTTTTATTCACTTAGTAACCTACAAGAAAATGATTTAGAAAAAAATATACTTAAATAAATTACAGAAATTGTATCAGGTAACTAACTACCCATCATTTCAAACGCTCCACATTGTGTCGCACTGACATGATCAAGGGGGGTGGTTGAAACGGAGTTGCTATGAATCACCCGAGACTTCCTGCATCCCCTTCCTGTTGATACGACGCCGAAGGAGCTGGGAAGGAGAGTCAGCGGTGCGCGAGAAGTAGAAGTGACGAAGGGCGGACAAAGACAGTCGGCGAGTGGCTATTGTGCTTGTATGTTGGGTCATCGATATTAACTGTTACATTGATATTTCCTTCCACGAAAAGTTACCGGTCACTCCTTATCCATCGGCCTACCCCGACGTTCCCTCCGCGGGGACCAGGCGAATTCCGCGCCGAGATAAGATTGGCGCAATGAGTCGCGCGTGAACGCTTGCAATGCCATCGTTGACTTCACTTCTGAAGAATACCAGTCAAAAATAACTGGCACCAAGGTTAATTTCAACGAATCGTCCTCCCTCTGCGAACTTGTTTTTTTTCCCTCTTCATTCCGTATATGTCCATTGTTTATACACGTATTATGGATTTTATTGTTCTCATTATTGATTTTATTGTTCTCCATTTTTATATATTTCTTATTTTTATTACCTATCCGTTTCTGTATTTAGATGAAGGGTTAAATGGAAGAAGGGACCCTGTGATCTTAATTTCGCCCGAATAAAGACGTTCATCTATCTATCCCTTGTTCTCTCTAGCGGATGGGTCAACGAGTCACAGAGGGAATTTTGGATTATAAATATTGTCCACCCACTCAGAGAGCGCAAGAGGAAAGAATGAAACATTGATGGCAACCCACATTATCTCCAGGTGCTGGTTCTTCATCCGTGCCATCTCTCCCTCTCCCTAACACCCGCCTCATGCTAGACTCGAATCGAAAATATGAAATTAAATGGACGCCAACATTTTTTTTGTTAGCCCACTTCAGTACGTACGGAATTCCGTATTTCAGATTTTTTTAACAACTAATCCTGAGGAAAATTGAGGCGTAAGACTTCCGCTACTTTTTTCTCCGACCGAGGTGAAAAAAACATCTTGGAAAACGAGATCACTTTCTCAGAGGATACAGAAGAATGTACCTCAAACACGCGATGGTGCGTGATTCCCTACGTTGCACCTGTATTTTACCCTAAGGGAGAAAAAATAGTTTAAATCTATTCACGATTGGCTGAAGATAATGGCATATCACTGTAGAGATAAAAATCTTTAGCCTTTAGATCATTTACCTGAGTAATGATATGTAAATGTTTAGCTAATTATTGAGAGTAAATGTCTATTAACTCAGCCTAATCAATAAATATTTTACAATTTGGTATGGATTATGTACATCCCAACTATTCATTCAAAAATCTGTGATTTTTAATTGTTCCGACATTCGAGACATAATTGATAACTCTAACACATAGATCTAGCTAGATCCTTAATAGATGTATGGAAAGTTGACACGTTATTGATAGTAAATTTATATTATCACACCATCGTGAATAAAAGATTATAAAATAATAAATGGATTATGCACCTATCTAGTAATCTCAAATATTCACTTACACACTATCGCCAATTCGTAACATTTACTGCTGCTGTAGTCAGGATATAATTAATAACGACCGAGACGGCAAGCATGCTTCGCAACATGATCTCGTGAGGGATCATTAAGATGTTGAAAAGAAGAAGCCTTCGATACTCCATCTAGCAGTATCATTTAGCTTTTAAGGTTCACAGTTTTATGATTTACATGGTATGATTTATATAATTGGAAACAATGCAATATTCCAATCCTGCCGATATGCCCCAATCCCAGCATGCCTCTGGTTTTGACTGCCGACATGAAATTATCCTCATTACCACTCCAAACGAAAATAAATGCATTACATGCTCGATTCCCATTTGAAAACAACATGGTCGTACGATAATTAAACCAGTTCGTGCCAACTGAACTGGACTATTTGAGGCATATTCCAGTGGAAAAGTTTCACCTTGAAAGTGGTGCAACGTAATTAAGGCATTAAGCAACAAATTTTATTTGCTACGGTGATTTTTTGCAGCGGTGCAACGTCCGGTACCGATTGATGATGCAGTGCGGTCACGACGGGACCACGGCCGAAGTAAATAAGGTTGATTGTGCCAAAATCCGAGCTTGCCATTTTATGCCCTCATGCGGTCAACAAAGGTCTGTCGGCCAATTTTATTTTCGGAAATATTAAACAAATCGACGCAATGACTCCAATATTTGGAAATAAGTGCGAGAAATGCCTCGAGGGCAATTTAACTTTAACGGAGTCACCTGCAAATGTGAATTAATATGCGAAAAATTCACAATGTTAAAATCATTCCCCTGAACCGGGAATCGAACCGGGATCCCTCGATTTACGGTCGCTTGCTTTAACCAATTAAGATTACTTAGGCGTCCTCTTACACTGTACTAAGAGCTTTAAAGTCACAAACAATCAAAGGATCCGGATTCGAGTCCCGGATCAGGCAAATGATTTTTAGGTTGTGAATTTTTCGCATATCCAATATTTTATTACAGGAGTGTTATTTTTCAACATGTGGGCCAACGATTTTCTTTCATCATCCTTATTTAAAGGAAAAACATTTCATGTATGTATTTATAAAGTTTGCTTCATATAGAAAAAAATATCAGGGTACCTTTGAAGATGGCAATTTGAATACAGCATGATATTCCTCTTCGAAATTCCACAGACATTTTAAGCACTAAATTTTCTCGAACAAGGTGGGAAAACTATTGCAATGATATTAAATTTCAACATTCAAATGAAATCATAAAATAAACTATATAAATCACGGCTGCAAGAGATAAAGAAACATATTCTCGAACAAAAAAGGGAGTTTAAATGTGCAATGTCCCTTCATTAGGCACATAATCCATGAATTTCTCCTTGAACGTGTTAATGGTTTAAAATACCATCATCAGGTGGAATACGTTTATCTAAATTAGTAATGCTATCAAGTTTCAAATATCAATGCATGAAAGGTCAGGTGTATTTACACCGAATGGCCTCCTTCAATAGAAAATATTTCCATCAATTTTTTGTCATTCAGCACCGAGAAATTTAGGAAAATATTCGCCGTGGAAGAAATGCATCATTTTGGGAAGCTGTATAGTTAAAGAAAATGACAGTTTGAAGGTCCGAGGTAAAAATATGAATGATCAATTAATTCACCTTGAACTACGTGCTACCTCCGAATCCTCCCGAGGCATGGTTGTGGACATTTTTAAAGGCGTCAACGTAAAAGTTTCGCCCCTATGGTTCATAACATTGTCCACTCATTTTCTCACTCATACTAATTCGCAATTATTTTTCCCATTTTCGTACTTCCCTCGTAAGTTTTAGACTAATGAAGGCGCTCAAAATAAATAATCCGCAATGCGTATCAGAGGAAATACTTCATCATTACAGAAAACCTTGTCGGAAGCGTAAAGTCTTCATTCTAATCCGGTTAATATCAAGTTCACTCAAAAACTCAGGGATAGAAACTACAGTGACGTCAACTCCTGTCAGTGGTACAAATGATTCCAGAAATATAGCTACGGCATGTGCACGTGATTGACGGCGGAAGATCAAAGGAAATCAATCATACGGTGAAATGGCGTTTTTTTTACGAGAGCTGCGACATGTTAGCATTTCACTTACCCTGAACCCCACGTGGTACTTAATTAACAGTGGCAAAATTATTTTTTTTGATTCGACCCTCAACCCCAACGTTCACCCCATATTAGAGCGAAAAAACCATATTAATGAGCGCAACCTGAGTTTTAGACCACGAATAAAATGTTAGTTCATCTTTTAAGATTAATGAAGTAATCTAGTTTAATTAGATAGTATATTAATTATTAGATAGCTAATTTTAAATAGATCGATTCAGATGCAAACGTAGGCGATGACGCTCGGTAGGTCATTTTTTTCAATTCATTATATAATAGAACAATTTCAGTTGAAATTGTTCGCGAGAACTTCGGCAGTTGTTGTTAAATACCTCAACTTTCGTTAGCACTTATTGATTTGAATAGTGTCGTTGAAGTTAATCGGAATATGGAAGTTCGTCAGAATCTAATGGGAGTGTGGATATTAGGAGAAAATCAACGTCGCGTTACACTTGAGTTATAGAGTGGGTTAAGCGAAATACAGGTGTAAAACATTAATTGTATCTAGGATTGGAATTATAACACCTTTTGAAAGATCTTCAGAGAATCAAACATAACACAAATAGCCATTCTTATCAATAGACATGCTCCGACTTCCATAAAAATTGGAAGAGTAATCTCTTCAACAAATGGATTTTTCTGTTGAAAAACACACGAAAGCATACCACAACATAAACATTAACTCAGAGCATTAAGAGTATGAGTTGCGTGGGGAATCCGTTGAGCAACAGCATATAAAATCTTAATGATTGGATACATTATTAAACATCTACATAATACCCGGAAGGCCGTCGCAGGGGCGTGTGGCAGGGGGTGCTAGGACACGACCAGTGAACGAAAGGGAAGATCAGTGGTAGGCAAAGGGGGGGCATGGACTTACTCCCTTGCGACTTCCTCTCCTTGTGTTGAGATCGTGGATATTTCGTGGGAAAAACGAATTCTTGAAGCTATCGGTTCGACAGGTGGCTATTTCTCTAATTATATCATCACTTTCTGGCTTTCCGATATAGTGTGGGGGTTGTGTTGCTTCCACGCAAGTAAAATTTAAAACCACTACATTGGCACCTATTTAGTAATTTAAATCTCTAGTTGACTCTTCATTTACCTAGTGATTCCCATCCCAAATCACGCATTAATTGCTTGACACTTTGGGTCCTCTCATTTACAGTTTTTTAACGAAACGAGCTGCTTTTCTTGTTATTTTGTTTAGTTCTTGAAACAATACTTTTGTTATTTAGCTCCCATATGGTCGCAGCATATTCTATATGGCCATCTAACTTAGGAGAAACAGCATGTTTCTTTTACTTTTTCCTCGCCAATGTTTTCTTACGAATTACTTTACGAATTCTAGCTTACTAGAGACGCCACAGTATATTTATTACGTACCTATGCGTTTACCCCAAGCAAGGTCCTATGTAATGGTGACGCTCAAGTAATTTACATTGGCAAAGCACTCATTGGAATATCTCCAAGTATGTAGGTGAGCGTATATTTGTTTGCCTGTTTTCCTTTTTAAGAAGTGCATAACCGTATATTTCTTTCTATTTAATTCTGGACTCCATTCTGCACAACATTCACGAATAATATTTAAATCGCCTGAAATTATTTCGCGGTCAGTATGGCCCATCATTTTCCCATAAATGACGGTATGGTCGACGAATAGTCTAATGTTGCTTTTTTAATGTTTGAACTGATGTCATTCATGTGTATAAGGAGCAGTATTAATCCTAAAACTCCACCCTAACGGACGCCATAAATTACTCGAACGTAGTCGTGCGCACGCAACCATTTAATACTACCCTTTGTAGGCATGCGAGCCGTTAGGAAGCCCTGGATCCATTTGTGTTTTCATCTTTTTTTTAAAACCAAGCATAATAACATGTAATACAAGGATTTTACAAATAAGTATCTCATAGTGTTGTGTGAATTTTTCAACATGCGATATCTTAGCTCTAAGTAAAACTTATTAAGCCTAATGATTATTTCTGCATTAGGCTTAGGATACACAAACTGAAAGTATCTATAATATTTTATTTGCGTACATATCATTTTAAGGTAAAATATTTGTCTTGGTACATTTCACAAGTACGAATGATTTTTATATAGGTTTGATATAGGAATATGTTTTTATATAGGAATGATTTTATATGGGTACATTATGCATCTTAACAAACCCAGCAAAGTATTCATTAAAATTCTAGCATTAAATTTATGTGCAACTTTTGATCTAAATCTCATGGAAGTTATGGCACCTTGAAAATGCGCAAATTACATAGTCACGCAAATAAATTAAACGAAAGTGTTAGCCCTGAAATTAAACGCTCTTACGAGCTAGCGAATGCACGAAGTGGGGTTTAAGATTATTTCTGCAGCATTTTAAACTCTACGTAAGGTATTATTTCATGTAGCATTTTGTGCAAGATATGCTCGAAGCAATCACGCTCCTTAATTTGTGGAATGAAAGACTACGAAAAGAGTACATGAATTTTAGCGGAGTATTGCCATTGCAATTGCGTGACATCATTTTAACCACCTCTGGAAAATGGGATCAGGATTTTTTTCTCTTATTTCCTCATAGAACTCGCTAAGGAACAACCTATCATTAAATGAAAACTTAAAAAAAAGTTTTCTCAAAAAATACTTCAGCTGTAAAAAGGGCTGTGGTTTAAAAAATGTTCACCTCACAAGCTGTGATATTTCTCATGGTCGGAACCAAATGAGGTACTCACGACTTTTATTCTTGATATCCCTATTCGCGTTCAAAATAAACTCTAACTCCGATGATATAACCATTCAGATGAAACTAATTCAGGGCATATGTGATTACAATGCACTGAGTCTCCCTGCACGATTGACCATCAGCCAATCTTAGGGTTAAAATTTAAATGGACGAACACTTAAAGGCTTCAGTATGCCGAAATGTTTGAAACTTTGTGACTAAATGTCTTAGTCATTATAATTTGATGTATAGAAGAGGCAATAAACGTAATTAGTTAGAATTTAACAATTACGTAAATAACTATCACTTCTGTTGTCCCTGGTATGTTTTATCCGAAAAGGGCGTGGTAGCCTAGTGGGTAGAGCCACGACCTTCGAAATCTCGAAGGTCGTGGTAGAGCTCGGCTACTGACCGGGCGGCACGGTTTCAAATCCTGACGACATCTCTCGTCTCCCTCAGCATTACCCACAATGTGCAGTTTTTCTAATAGTAGTAGGTATATACCGGACAAACCGCAGGCGGCATAGGGAAAGGAACTAGGTTCCACACAATGATGTGTGAATTCCACATGCTAAATGACTAAGCACAAGTTGAGTTCTACCGTCACCAGCAAAAACCAACCTTCGTGTTGACTGCTGTGATGCTGAAATATTTAGAGAAACGCTACTTCTAAACAGGGTGTGCCGATGATTTCAGGGTATTAAACAATCCGTGATTTTCAAAATCTTCCCCTCCAAAGGTGTGCTAGTTCGCACTAGGCAAATATTGCACGTGGTCTCGCAATCTTCACGCCAACTCTCCCAAAACGCCAGTACAATAAAATGCGTCTATCGTTTTTACTCCTCATTTAAAGCATCACGTCCAAGCACACAAATAGCACAAATAGTTTTTTGTCCATGAATAATTTACGCAACCCATTTCTTTACCACGGGTTTTTGAAAAATTCACGTCGCCGTGTGGTTTACTCCCAACTGATATTTTTTCCGCGGAGGTATAGGTGAAACCGGCAGATATGAGAACATCGCGATTCCCCGGATGAATGACACCCCCAATTGGTGATTGCGAACTTAGCAATTTAGTTTTTTCCACTAGTTTTTTTACACTATTTTTTTGGTGTAAATTGTGGGGAAAAGAGAGAATTTTCTAAGTTTAAAATGAATACCTTCCACAAAGTTACGCCAGTGATTTGTCACTAAGTATGAGTATCCAATTGGTCAGTCACATCTAACGCCGCCACTATCATAGGCGTTTTAATATTCTTATCGCGAGGAGTGGATGGTGTAATGCAGCAGTAAAAACAGTGCCGTCGGCCTAAAACTATCGTCTGGATCTAATTTCGGTGTGTGCGTGCCTGTTTGTTTCGGCCCGTAAAGGAGGGCGAGCAAAAACGGAACTATCCGTGATTCTAACGGCAGCCTTCGCCCC
>LYUA01001182.1:294086-315050 GCA_002093875.1 Calopteryx splendens | reverse complement strand
ATATATATATATATATATATATCCCCGATCGATATTCTAAGAAAATCTTAGCAAATTAAAGCTTGGTATATTAATCAATGACTGAAAAAGTGACAATGACGAATTTTACCCAAGCGGTAACTAATTACAAGTCCCTAAAATGCGGTGGGACACCACTATTTCTGGCACAATTATGACAAAGAGAGTACAAACGTAAATTATTCCACTATTAGAAGAGGTCATCAATCAATAATTTGAAGACTAAATTACTATTCAATTTTTAACATAGTTATAATAATTCCAGTTCAAAGTGAAATAGAATTATTTTTGGACTTTCATTTTTATTTTTATCATTAAAGCGTACTTATACAGGCACTTTACATAAAACATTGTTAGGGGGTGATTCAAATTGATTAGAAGGAGAAAATTTTACTTGAATAATTCATTGATTAAGGGGAATATTGATGCAACACTTTATATAGCTATTTATAACTTAAGTCTCTTTTCTTCGAATTCTTCACTAAAGATACGGCACGCTAATAATATTCACTAATAATTTCAAGCCACATGACCACGACACATAATATTTGAGCAAGAACTAATTGTATGAGAATTTCTTGGGATATGCCGAACTGACAGTCCCGCACTAAATATTAATCTCTTACTGGAACGGGCAAAGTGGGTTCTATTGATAAAAATAGAACTGCAGTACACGTACCTGATGGTAAATATGCATCTAAAAATGTACCCCACAGCCAATTAGAATTTAAACAAAGAAGAGACGTGATTTTCATCGCAGCCGAAAGGAAGCTTTAAAATTTGTCATCTGATTTTTTTCAGCAGCATTTATTTTCAGGTTTTGTAGTCGGTAATGATTTATAAGTTGGAGACTAAGTGGGTTAATAGCCTCCCGAATCAGATCTCTTTTTTTTACGTTTTTCATTTTCTCTAAATTCTTTCTAATTTTGTATTACTCATAGGAATACACACATTTTTTTGTTACTCAATGACATACATTATGTATCTAACATTATTTGGTGAGGCAATCGGAGTTGCAGTATCGGAGTCATTATCATAGCTGACCACTTAGCTCGTGCATCAAAGACTCGTGAATCATGTTCGAATGATATTAATAGTAGTCGGACTTACTAATTGTTGGATTTGGGGTCAAAAACCACATTCCTAACCCCGAAGGCCAGCTAATTAGCCTAGAGGTACATACTATCCCGTTTGGCAAATGGCCCAAAGTCCCCAAGTTCAATTCCCGTGTGGTACATCTGGAGATTCTCGCCTAAAAATCCAAACGGTGAGATTTTCTGGCTACCTACCAGGACTTCGTGGGGGAACCCGAATGGACCTCAGGGAAAGGAACTGGCCTCCCAAACCTTAAATTATACACGCTGCAAGTCTTATTTAGGGATGAGATCTACATTCGCCCCATAGGGTTGATCACCGTGGCACTAATGACAACTTGTCACAGACGCGTTCAATTCGAGAGTCGAGGCGAAAGTGTCGGCGCACATCGTAATGGAATATTGCTTGAGCCGGGATTCCCGGGCCCCGCGTGTTCTTCACCGAGCCACGACCTCTCTCCCTCCATCACTGCCCCGCTTAACGTCCCGTCCTCCACACGCGTCCGCCTAAAATTTCTAGACACACTATTCTCCGAATCTCTCTCGTTTCCTATTCGCCCACCGCGAACTGGGGGCACCCTACCTCCCACACCCTCCACCTTCCTGTCACCCCCCTCCCCCCCCCCCCNNGTCCCCCCCCCCCCCCCCCCCCCGCCGTGCTTCTGAAATATCCAACCTCGGAATATTTCAGAAATATCAAACCTCATCCCTCAACCAGCGTTTCGAATCCAACGACCACACTCCGCCTCTTGACCCCTCGGGAACGACTAGCTGCACGCGGCAGCTGAAATGGTTCCCTAGGTTGACCCCGGAAAGAGATGGGTGAGATGAGTCAAACTGTGAATGGGAGAGCTTTCGTGGAAATTTCGTTCCGGTCAAGCGGTTTGATAGAACGATTTTTTATTTTATTTTGTCCTCAAAAGATTATTTCATGCATAGGCATCGCCACGTAAAAATATCTAAGATTATGCCTTAATTCAACCGTGTTCAGCGTGAGATGATGAAACAGCATTGTATAAAATAAGGAAACCACATTTTAGGTACTGTCCACTTCTTTATTATGATGCATACAACGCGCGTTCAACGCTTGGGAGCCATTATCGGGTGAATTCATGATGGGGTTGTAGGTAGGTGATTGAGATTCGTGCTCAATGTAATGAACCAAAAATTTAACTCTCTACTTCTCGTACAAACGTCTATGCACTTAAAAAAATAGCATGAATTTAAAGTACGTATTTTAAAAACACGGTACAAAAACGAGGTATTGATAAAACCTCTGACAGTAAAATATTTGTTGGTAGGCGTTAAAAAATACCCTTGCAAGAATAATTTAGTCTTGTAAGAAATACTTGAAAAATAATAAGTTTACCTTTAACTCACTGTCAGTTATCGTCCCGGGGTTAACCTTGATATCTTATTGCTGGAAACCTAGATAGCACTGAAGGTAAGGGGCCTAATTTCGGATGAAAAGTATTACCCAGAAGTTAATAGGATTCAAATAAAAATTACGTAACGAGGCTTAGGGTATTATTAATATCCACACCATTTAAGATTCACAGTTTGATGAGTAGTCATTTTGTATCCAATTAATTGAGAGAGTTTAACCGCATTCTAACTTATTTAGGGGATTATGGACCAAATGGCACACATAAACTACGCATTAAAGTGACTCAATTTTTTAGGTTACTGTTTAGCTAAATTCTGAGGATAATATTAGTTTCTACTGCTTAAAATTGTTCCTGGGTCGTGCACACCATCCTATATTAACCTTTCCTATTTTAGCTTTGCATTATTATTTCCTCAGAATCACATTAGTTCAGTTAACTCATTTTTTGCCCTCGGCTTCTCGACCCAGAAATTTTATTCCACTATGTTCTTTAGTTCATCATAATACATTATAGGAACGTTTTAGAGTCCAGCTCTACTGAAATTAACCTGTTGCAATGTTCCAAAGGACAGTGGGAGAGAAAAATCGAGTGAAAACAGAAATAAGAATTTTTTCTGGCAGGAAAGTGGGAAATGAATATTTTTGCAATCCTGGTGGAGAAATATCCTCATCAATAAAAGAGGTATTCACTCACAACAAAAACAACCACTAAGGCATCAACCATTAATTTTTTTAACACGACAACAAATTTCCTTTTTTTTAAAACAAGGGCCGCTTCTGAGGCAAATCCGGACGAATTAAACTGGCGAGGTATAAGTTGACAATGCAAACACTCATCGTCGTTATTATACGGATCTCTCCCCCTTCGTTCCCGCTAAAAGGAATAATCCCGACTGCCCTGAGGATAAGCAAATGTCTTTCCCTCAGAAAACCTCACTCCGCCTTCGCTGGCGTTTACCTGGAGACTAGGGTCCTCAAAATCTAAGTCACAAAAAGACATTTGCTGCCAAAATTTCCAACACCTTCCTATTTTCTTCAAGCTTGTGCAGCTGCAGAAAATAATTACATCTTCTCCCTAACCATTTAGTTGTAAATTCACTGAATGAGTGGTGTGCAAAATATCCATAGCAAGAAAAACTATGTTGATTTGATGCGCAAGAGAGGGGAGAACATGAAAAGGAAAACTAAATCCCAATGGAGAGCGAAATCCACACATCAGGGATATGGCACCAGTTTCTTATCCTGTGCCGACTTATCTTTCCAAGGAAACTCAAGCACCCGGAGAATAAAACAGCTTGAGATTTAGGGTGTGTCTAGAGATAGACACCAGGATATAAACCCTGGACCCTTCGGTCAGAAGCCGCACGCTCTACCAACTGGGTGACTACGCCTCTCTATGTAACCTCCAGTTTTTACCATGCAAGCAAAGATAAATGCCTACTCCTAGGCTCTGTTCTGCAATGGGAATGGACGTTCCAGTACATTAATCACTGTGCTTGAAATTGCTGCCCGAAATATAAATATATATAGAACACACATTAATGTTGGAAACTTTATTTTTCGTTTTGGAGACCTTGAAGGTGCCCCTAATTATGTCCCTAATGCATATTGAGCAGATTCTCTCATTTTAATATGTTTATTTAATGAAAAATGCCGAGAAGATTAAAGCTTTGATTAATTGCTAATAAATTTTCGTTGGTTTTCAAATCGCATTATTTTCTGAATATTTCCATTATTTCACTAATTGCTAAATTATAAGCTCTCTCCTAACGGAGCATTATTATTGCAACGGTTTCTATTTTTCAATGTAAACGTATGCTCTTTTCATTTGTATGCATTCATTTTTTTCTGTGCCTCATCAAAATGTCAAAAACAAAATTTCACAAAAAAATTTCTTTTTAAAACAATTCTTTATATTTATAGTTGCGTGTATATAAAATGATGTGGAGTGACCGCATGAATGGAATTAGTGAGATGAAATAAGTTGCTAAAGCCATTAAAACCTGTGTTAATCGATATTTGCTGAAAATCGTTCCAAATGGTAATATTTTAAAAAACAATAGGAATATATTTCAATTCTTATGCAGTGGACTTTTTCCTCACATTCGCGGATCTAATGGACTAAACTTAATCATTAGAAAAAACATTATTCTTTATTTCAACTCTTTATAACCACAATTGTTATGTCATTTAATCATTCAATCATTAAAAGTAAAGTAAGGCAGGTTAGTTAAAATGCAAATATGCGTCATAAATAATTATATCTTTTCCATTTTTGTTTAAGGTCAAATAAAGGTCTCCTTGTTAACTAAATACACTCCAGGCTAATGAAAGCTTTTGAAATATATCTCCTCTACGTTCAATGTTACAGATTAAATTTATAATTAAAAGATGGAAATTGAGAACTAGAAATACTTGTATTGAGCCTAAAAATTATTTTAATCCTTCCCTAAAGGATGTAGATGTAAGAAAATATTCGAATAGCTGGTATAGAGAAAGATTTTAGAAAAGGATTTTAGAACTGAAGAGTAGAAATATGTAATAATATCAGTTTCAAACCCGAAGTCACTACCCTATTGAGAAAATAGCGTGAAAATAGCTCCTGAAATGACTCTGACTTGAATCAGAGCCTCTTATAGCACCCATCACCACGGACTATGCGCAATGAAAAATAAGAAAACGATGCAAAAAGGTCCACTTCGTACAATATTTTTAGTTTTAGTGCTTTCCAATAAAATTCACTATACCTCTCCTCGAATGATATCTTGCACTTTGCGCGTTAAGATGCTTTAATAGGCTAAGAACTCCTCAGTGCCCTAGTCAGTTAAGCTAATAGTATCTATATGCAACAGCGGGGGGTCTGCTAAATGTTACTCTTAGTATCTTATTTCATGGCGTTGCCGATTACCTCTTATACATACTGATATTAGTGCTTTTAAAACATAAGTATTTAACGGAGTTAACTAAATACAGATAATACTCATACTTGGACAAAGAAAAGAATTTTGGTTTTTCCTGAGCATCTATATAATCACTAAACCTCAAGGCATTTTACTTTATTTTCTGCTTTGTCCACGCCCCTCTAATACAATTTGCTATAATACGCACCTTGGAGTAAGCCCGAGAGAATAAATTATTCACAATACTATAAGTGCCTATCGCGAGTGTCATAGCAAATAATAAAGTTGAATATCAATCGGATAAGGCAAATCCTACAAACATCCACAAGCCAAATACTGAAAAATTTTCAAATATATTTTTCCTCACAACTAACTTATTGAATATGGCTAAACTTTCGGGTATATTTAATTTTTTTAATAGATCTAGCCCACGTAACGAAGGACACGACGAGGCAATACATTAATTCTTCTCGTCTCCTGAGCAAAACACTATTCGAATCCTCCCGCATGCAAAAATTACAATTACATGTGAGCTACACAAAAGCACCAAATACGTAAGGAGGCTATCCTTATGCCAATCGGTCTAAAAATTTGATATAAAGCGTTCTCTGGACTTAGACTAAAAAAATGTAAATACTTCAATAAAAGAGAAAATTATATGATTCGGCGCAAACAATGAAATTATTTACGATTATAAATACAATATTGCCCCCCTAACAGTACACAAAAAAGTATTGCACACTGAACCCAAATTCTACCATCTGATATTTTTAATCAAAATTCCTAATTTAATTACATTTATAGAACAAAGAATTTTTCGGAGGGGGGAGTGCCCCGGAAGACAAAAAGCTTTCCCAGCACATGAATTTCAGGATGAATTTCAAGAATTAAACTCTGAATCGTTATTTGCGAACGAAAATGAATTCTTAATGAGGAGAAAGAAGAGAGAAAGATTTTTAACATTTAATCTGAAGACGAATTTCAAAGACAGCGTTTCTCCTTCATTGAGTTGCTCTCGCGGGCGTTGTTATGGGTAGCGGTTGCTTTGTTTTCCGTTCGGATATCTGTGTGGAGATGTTTTGATACGTGAGATGATAGACCCCCCTCCCCCAAAGAATGAAATCCCGGCTTAGCGTCGACGCCGGAGGCTTTAATTTATTTAAAGATACGGATTGAAATAACCACTGCGGATCGCCCAGCCACCAAAAGCAATTTCTCGAGGTGCCGTAGTCTTTGTTCCGGAGAAATGGTTTCTCCAGTGATTTTTCCCCCCGGAAAAAAATTATTTTTTTCCTCCGGGGATTTTCCTTCTCGCATCTCTAAAATTTCAGTGTGTTCCGCTGCAGCACAAATTACGCTGCATCTCTAAAAACGGTACTTCTACTCTCCAGCATCCGTGGGGATGCTTTCGTGGTTTAGGTCTGGGAAGAAGCAAGATGGAATTAGTTTTTCAAACTGGAGATGAACGCCATGTTCAGCCTTGCAAAGATGATGCTCTGGCCCTGAATTCTTTTCCCGTCGGTCCAGAGCAGAGGGAGAAAAGTGTATTGCTGGACTAACTTAAGTTCGATGTATTATTAAAGAATCCGTTTGCTCGTAATTGGAAAACCCATTGCTTTCAAATGCCTCCGCACCAACATCTACGTTTGGCAAGATGAAATGTTTTGTTTGTAGGCATAGCGCTCTGATGAAATACTTAACTTTCAGCAAACTTTCAGCAAATACTTAATATAAAATAATACAACAGAGCCTCCGGCGCAATATTATGTGACAGCCAATGTGTGCAAATTATTTCAAGTGATACTTTTGGAGTGGAACTTTCAGCAAACTTTTAAAGTTATAGTAAACAACTGTAATTTCATTAGATCTATTTATTGTGGCAACCATGAATACTTTGAAAAATTAAATTTATTCATAATAATTCTAAATGAGTGACCAATTTCTTAATTATTTAAACACTGTAGTTTAACTGAAAGATATATTTACTGTCATTCATTCACTAACATTAATTATAAATATTCACTTTTCCCTACACATCTCGAGCATACCTGCAAATCAAACTACCTAATAATCAGTACGGCTGGACTATACCGTATATATTACACGGCTGCGCGTATAGTATAACAAATTCAGGGTTAGGCATTGACGAAGTATCAACTTATTTCTATTACTGGCTGAAAACTAAGGATTCACACGAGAGAGTGTTACTAATTTAATGGCATATTAAATATGAATAGTTAGTAGCACAATTATATTAATCTCTCCTTAACATTACTTTATAAAATTACTCAAAAGAAGAAATATGTGTTTTCGATTTCATTTAAATAAAACAATAAAGTTAATTGCATTGCCGTTTGAAAAATGCAACGATTAAAAGCGGATAGATACAAATCATACGAGTTTAACTTTTAAGCAGAAGGAATAATTTTACCTCTCGCATTAAATTGGTATGCGAAGAGAGAGTTGACAGGATTGGTGACGCTGGAGAGTTGACAGAGATTTCCAGAAAAAAAGCTTTTTAGTTTCTGCAATTTTGTTGTAGGTAAGTGGCACGACGATTATCATTGCACTGTAGCACAATCGTGTAAAATGGGAAAACTATAAGGTTTTCTTTCATTGTGGATGACTATAATTTCCACAAAGTCACGCTAGATACTGTTAAGTTCACAGGAACAAATTGACTGCCGAGCAGATAGATTATGGAATATTTTTCCCTCGCACAATCTGCGAATATGAAAGTAGGAAACACGTACGGAAGTTTGACCATCCCAAATGTGAAAAAAAATGCGGAATGCTTATAACAATAATTGTCAATGCCATAAATCGCTGGATTCCTACCACTCCCTGCCACACGTCCTCGTGGTGGTTTGCAGGGTAGTATGTAGATGAAGATACATTTGCCATCCATGCGCAACTCCGAAATAGGTAACCGTTCACACACGTCATGTCGCAAAGGCGGCTTTACATTTGACTTCACATGGATGCCGAGATTCATAGCGTTCCACCTCTCCCCACGGGCTAACCGTTTTCTCAAAACCACACTCCGCAAACTTTTGAGAATCTAAGAGCAATAAACTTTAACTTGGGACCCCAAACAGGTTTCCACGCCGAGCCAATCACGCTCACGGGAGGACAAAGTTAAAAAAAAAAAACTGCTTGCTTTACGTACGGAATAAATGAAATACATATTGTCCGAAAGGAGTCGACGGTCACGGGGGAAACCTTTAGCAAGGAAAATATTGGATGGATGACATAAAACGCAGAGAGAAGACCCTCCATTCCTGGAAGAGCCTCCGAGCATTCACAGATCGGCCCCTAACCTTTTGAGCCAATGGGGACAACGCCCTCCACCGGAACTCACGCTTGGCATATTTCGTACTTCAGAAGTTTTCAACTAAGTCAACTGCGCAAAGTCCTTTTTTACGCTCAAGGGAGTAAAAAAAAAGGACGGCATTGTTCTGGGAAAATTTATCCGTTCCGTTTCAATCATTGCCCCTTCCTCTGTCTTATCACTCAGACACAAGGGAACTTATATACATATTTCTCGACTTGATTTTATAAAATGTTATCAAAATATTGTAGGTACTTGTGTTACGTAGAGTTTTACGATAAAAACTATCATAAAGGAAACTTGCGAGATTCTAATAATTATAAATTTATGACTTGTCCCACAATTTCCACTACTAATTCCAATGAAACAATTAATGACACTACTATTTCCCAACCCTGATAAATTATCTCTCACTTAAGATAACTAGTACTTATTTCTAAGAACCTTAAATGCAAGGTGTGCATGAATTATATCCGTGATATTTGAATATAACTCGCTGTGGCACAGGTCGCGAGATGAAGGCGAGTTTCGTATACTAAAATGGATATGTTAAACCAATATTTTTATGTGTTCCATAAATAATGGCAGGTTAAATCATTGTTAACATATTGCAACATGACGTTCGCTGGATCATCAATTTTAACACTCGAAATTTCAACGAAATCTAAAAAATTAAATAGAATATTAAAAAGAAATTAAATATATTTAGACAGTCCGATCGCATCCGAGTATTCGAAACTCAGCGGTAATATTTTTCACACAACGACTGAATTCTTTCTACTTGTTGCTTTTGAGAATTAAATAAGCGCCAGCTAATGAGTCACTAAAATAACTACATGATATGATTCAATCTAATTACCTCATCTTATGTCTTGCAACCAATAGGCTTCCTGTGAGGAAAGCCTAACAGTATTTAGATGACGAGAATTTTCTCTCGAAGTACCACATTTTCAGCTTTTATTTTAGAGCTATTCACGGCAAAAATCAGTCAGTTAAACATGAAGTTTGTTTCCACCAAAACAGCACTCAAATCAGATAAGAAATTCGGAGACAGGTTTCGAACTGATTACGACAGAAATTGCCGTGTTTGGCTCAAGGTAGCAGCCTTGCTAACCCCAGCTCATAAAGCTCACTACCAATGACCCCATCGAACTTAGGCCATCGAGCGCGTAGGACCAGCAGCGCTGTTTTCGGAACGAACGTCCGTGCGATTTTTTGTCAGACATACAACGATTCCCCAAACAAATCTCTTGATTTTCTCGGTCAGAGTGGCGACTGATAAAAAGTTCTTACCTGGTCAAACTCCTCAGAGGTCCTTTGACCCCAAGACCCATTTATCGTCAAGCGATTCCAGGGTTCAGGTCAAGACCGGCTATTCCGGATTCGAACTGTTTTTTTTATGTTTCCTCTGTCGCAATATTGCCCCTGATCTCGACGCATTCCCGAAAGGAGGGGAGATACGGCGGAAGAAAGAGCGATGCTGGCCCCGAAAGATCAGAGCGAAGGAGAGAAATATCGAGCGGTTAACGTATAGTCCCGAGGGATATGACCGCACTCTATTACATAGAAACATTCTTCGTTGATCATGTGCTGAGCATATACTCTATAAATGTCGGTTCTGCGTATCCAAAGGGCATACTTGGAGCCCGAGAGGTTAAAGACTGCGGTCGAAAAGACCGGTGAGCAATGCGCAATTTGCGACCGGAGAGGAATAAAAAAAATCCTTTATAGCCTATTATAGGTATGAAATACATCCCTAGTCCCCGCCTCGATGCTCCGTCCATTTTTAAATGCCACGATTCCCCACGGCCAGTTATAAAAACGCGTGCAATAACGTCCATTGCTTAATAATTAGTCATCCATAGAGCAACTCCAAGGCAAAGAGCACTCCCCCGAGGTATGATATAAATCATGTTAACACACTCAAAATTTCAACCCTTCACAGAGAAATCTGTTTTCCTCCCTCGGAGTCACGATCGCACATTTTTCACTCACGTGCTTAAGGTGTATTTTAGTTTGAACCTCTCATATATGCAAATGGGAGATTTTGAAAAAATAATTCGGTAGGTATAGTAACTAATAGTACAGAAAATTTCATTTCCTAGACACAACTTGATTTCAGACTAGGCATACTCTTGAAGGAGATGATTTTATAGATTGTACGCTACATAGACAGTTGAAAGGAACAGGGATGAACGGATAACGCAAAATATGTGCAGAGCGTGTTCCATAGCAGCCAATCTAAAATTAATTCAAGATTCCATCCCAAAGGATAAAATAAGCGGGAGGAAATTAAACTTCGTAACATGATATGCAACTATTAACAGCAAATAACACTAATTTAGACGAGTTTGCGTATCTATGACTATGAGACGATGACGAAATTAGCAGGGGAAAATTAGATCCGATGGAAACAGGTTGCACACAAGTATGATGAAAATAAAATGGACCGAGGGGCTAATGATGAAGTAATTAGAAGAACGGAGGAGAAAGCAGATGTGTGTGACATAGAGAAAAAAATTCAAAAAAATAAATTAATGAACTTTGGGACACAACATTTATTGAAATATGCTACGGTAGGGAAAACCTACATATGGCCAACGATGAACTGAGAGAAACAGGTGGAACAAGACGTTAGTGGAAGAAAGTGAGGGAATGAAAAGACTGACAGAGAAGAATAAAATCCATGTTTTTATGTGAAACACTTTGGTACCAAAATACAAGACTTCGCGAAATGCACAACATTTTATATTCCCTTCAAGAACAGGAGAGCTTGGAAGACTTTTAAAACTCATCACCCTGGATTGATAACCATTGCTAATGATTTCAAAGACTATTTGAATACTGTGAAGTTTCCAATACTAAAAAAAAACCGAAACCACTGTCTTCAGCACAAAGGTATGTTTCATAGGTGAAAGTAATTTTTTCCTCAATAAATTGTTTTCAAAATTAGCTTATTTTTTATCTTAACTGGAAATGTATGTAAAATAAATTTTTGACTTATTTCTGCCTAATTTTCTATTTCTGCTGTGCCATAAAGCATATTTAAACGCTGATATAATAATTTCGATTTGAGCATCACACTACTTGCTCGTCTAGGGTTTATTCTTTTATATACAACAAAATCTAAGTCAGTCCTGATCCAAGGAAGAATATGTTTCAATTGGTCACAAAATGAAAACCGTGCCTTCTACGCATACGATACTATACCAACATATTTTGAAAAGTCGGTTTTCCAAGCAAAATATTTCGTTGATTTTTCTATCTCCTCTACAGCGAAATGCAAGAGAATGTATACTGGTAAACTCCACCAAAGACTTTCGGTGACAGAATAGTTTAGGTTCAACATTTCCAAATAATAGGAAAGGTCCATTTTAGTTTTAATTTATTCATTCACATCTCTTAGAAAGGTGTATACCACGATCTCTCACACAGCAGCCTTTTTCATTAAAGGAAAAAGAAAGGTTTATTTTTCACGCTGTTTTTATTCATTAGATCGTCCCCAAAAGTACTTTTTTTTAATCCCTGCCCTCTAAAGCGTACCAATGATAGTTACCCGGCTCTGCAATTAATCGACATTACGTAGACTCGCTGATGGCCAAAGCCATCCATTTTTCTGACACTCAGTGGACATTCCTGAGCCATAGTCGTTCGCTTGCTGATAAACTCCAGATGAACTACGATTTCCAACGAGAGGAGTGCGTAAATGTTCGAGCCATTTTTATCCACGGTTCCCTTCACGGAGTCCACACGAAAAAAAGAACGTGATTCTTGATTTTATTTCACCTCCCTCATGTTCCCTATAAAATGTGAAACTGAAGGCGGGACCTTTTTCCTGTTAATCGCCGAATATTTTTCCGCCCACGGGAGCGAATTTGCGCTCAAATTGGTCATTTAGATTCCAAAAAAAAGAGAGACCGTTTGCGAGGCATATAAAAGATTAACCTCACCAACTTCCCGGAATACCGGCGCTAAATGCACGAATGAATCCTCATCAACAATTCCTCGCAGTCGAGAGAGGATGACGGCTGATTTTGGGGGGCAGCGGAAGAGTAGGAAGACCCCGCGCGCTGCACGTGAAAGTTCGACCAAGCCAAAATTTCGTTTTTGGTTTTATTAATGGGTCAACAGAGGGCGACCACAGGCGTCATTTTTATCCCGCCCGCACAGAATATTTAGCGAGTGCCGTGTGCCTTGGAGGACAATATTATTTTTGGACACTGATTTTCACTGACGCCCGCGTAAAAAAAAAATATCCCCCTCCCCCACCGTAGAGGCATTGCATTCGTTAGAGCTTGGTCACGAAAAGGTGAAAAATTTCAGGTGAAACATTCGTCTCTAAAAGTAGAGGATATGACACTAGAGTAGTCAACCACGGTCCTGAATGCCACGTCACTTACTTTCAATATTTGAACACTCAACGAATGTCTCTCTTAATCCTTCGGCAGTGAAGTCGAAGGAATGCAGTATTGAAATATCCTTCTAATACACTTGTGCTTATCTGAGACCATAATAGAAAAAATGTTTTACTCAGGAATTTCTCCATACATCTACAGTATGAAATATTTGCGTACAATCAACCTCCGCGTAATATCACGCAGAAAGTTTTCTTTCTCGGCAGATGGTTCGCTCCCTCTCGCTATTACGTGCCTATATTGCTCCTTAAATTTGCGTAAGCTCTAACTTAAATGATAGCCATTCACTCACGGCGTAGGATTCGACTTTGTTCAAGTCCCCTCCAGTAAAAACTCACTTCCATGTTTTCTTAAGTTCAAAATTACCCACGAATTCTTCGAAAATTTTCTCTTCGCAATTTAACTTAAAGACTGTGGTGCATGTACATTTTTTGTAACCCCAGTCATTTGCATCGTCTTAATTACGTAATTAGTTCCTAAATTTTGGTCATCTCTCAAATGATTCGTGCAAGCATGGTGTGAAATTATACCTTGCCACACACAAGAGCAGTGACTAGTAGGGACTATGCAGAAGCATAGGTAAGTAGTCATTTTAATTAGTTACCTATCAAATACAAAAATCACACAAAAATATCAAAGATGAAAAAGGCATAAAACGACCAAACGAATAATGTGAGAATAACGAATAACAAATAATGTTCTAGCATATGTCTTTCAAGCAACATTATAACCATCTTTAAAAGACAAAATTGATCAGAGTAGTTCTCAAGAAGCATTTTTTATTAATCTAAGTAAAGCATCACTATAGAGCATTATTGTTACTAAGCATTCATTCCAGAATTGAAATTGTGATCCATTAATATGGGTAGTATAATTTAATATGTGAAATGACATAGTTATTTTTATTCATATTTTAATTTGATAATTAGCCTTTTTGTTTACATATTGCTTTTAAGAAATAAATAGATGAAAAAACCTCTCCAGTGTTCCTTTGGTCTACTTCCCTGAAGTGTCTAGCATCATTGAGATTTTCTAATGGCTACGATAATAGCTAAACTTGGGTGAATTTAGTTAATTACCTTCCTTGAGATATGCTTACTGGGTGTCGAAAAATACATTCCATAATATTTCCTTGAGCCCTGGTAATGCATCGGTTCAAGAAATATTGGAGCTCGGCAGCGCGTAATCACACCCAAATTCCGAATAATGAATCTATTTCCTTGTTTTACGCAACTTCACCGAGGTTCTTGTTTACACACAAACTTGGATTGAATCAAAACAAAATTAAAATGCCCACCCATCAAACCAAGAGGGTAGCAAGATAATTATTTCCGATTTTAATATATCAAAAAGGATTATAATTATTAAATAAAGAGCTCTACGTGTAAATAACGCCAATACTTATTAATGCAAATATATGCAAGTTGCAACTCCGTGAGTGTTTGGATGGCATGGACTGGAAATCATTCGTTCATTCATGGTTCGAGCAATAATTTAATTGTTTTGATAAATTCAACTTTCCATCCTGTTTAAAAATAATAATTACTCTCTTCTGTCCTTCGGTGAACGTGGACAGAGTAAAAATGCAACAATTTTCTGGCTACTACTAGGATTACTCATGTTAAATTTAAACAACCGAAAAAAACTCACGAACCGGATACAAAAGAGCTTAAAATAGTTTTTATTAATCACTGATTTTTTTGCTCCACACTTGGTAAGTGGTTATAGTCAATATCCACAGGCATTTCAAAGGGAATTAAATTTTAAGCCAAAATTCATTTTACGATTTGCTTTCAAATTAATGTTTATTGGACTGGAAGAAAGCCCTGCACAACCTAAATGCAATTAAATTGAAAACTAAGTAAAGAAGAGCAAATAAATAACTTTGAATTTTCTATGCCTTTTTTTAAAGTTCTACCCCTTTCTGTTTTACCACAGCCACCCCATTTAAGAGAGGTCCAGAGACACCCTCTCTAAAATGACGTGGTTACGTTATAAAAAGGTAGAGGTAGATAAAAAAGTGTAGAAAGTTATTTATGTACTACAATGTCTCAACTCTACAAAGTCAATTCGTCTACGGTGACCCTCAAGAAAAGAACTTTTGAAGGAGATGCCTTCCCGGGGTGAAGACAGTCACAATAAAATATTCACCTCTCTCCCCCTCCCAATTCATAACTCGCCAAAATTTTAAATAGCCCAACTGTGGACTCTTCGCCAAAGTATATGGCTTTGCCCCTGCGTCAATAATTTAAATATAATCCCTAAACGTTGCTACGGATTAACCATTAGCGTAGGGAATAGTTCATACAAATAAAAGAAACTGACGATTAATTTGTTAATTTTACTCACAATATCACAAGTGAATATTAACCCAGATTCATTATTGCTATTATGTTTGGAAATAATATACTTGGATTGACCTAGTCGTTTTACATTAAAGATAAAGACTCCGGTTTTAATTACTGCATTAAGTGCACTCCGGTAATTCATCTCGGAATTCCGGTGGCCTTAAAGACCATACATTCATGCAAGATCCAGTCTAGATCCATCTATTTCCAATTTTTCAACAAATTGACTCTCCACTTTTAAACGTGTATAAATATTTCCGATTCATCATGTGCATATCGCATGAGGGGCCTTCATGAAAAAAAAAGAAAATTGTCGATTCTTCCTTCATATAGTCCACGGAAAACGGGCAAGATGAGCATCGCTGATTGAATGAGAATGAATGATGCCATCCCAGTTTAATCTCATTCATTATTCATGAGTTTAGTCTGTCAGCTACTAAGTTTTGTTGGTATTTGTTCTACATATTACGCTTTATAAAAGCTTAATACCTTCAAAGAGACATTTTGCTTTTATTAAGAGCCGTCATCATGAAATATATTTGACAGTCAAAAACATCAATATGCGTATATACATACTCGTTCGAATATTTCAGCGAAAGAGGAGGTATTAAAAATTACTCACTAAAGCACATTGCTAGAAGTTCAAGAAACTTCAAGTTGCAGGAGAAAAAATTTGGGCCATTGTAAACTACGCGACACTGAAGCTTACCAGCCACGTAATCATCATATAATTATTAAATCGACGAAATTATTATTCGAGAGCATTTCAGCGTAAGTTAGTAGATAAAATCTAGTAAGAAGAAAACTTTTTCCTTAAAAGAAACCGCAACCTTGGAACCGCGAAATTATAGGAAACTATTTCACTACGAGGAAGTCAACTAATTTTACTTACACATCAAAATTGTAAACAATATTAATATTTGGATTTCGTGTCGTCAGTGGTCAGAAAAGAAAGGAAAGTTAAATTACGACAACAGTAAAAAATATTCTGTTAGCGGCCTTTTAGACCCGGCCCTCATGTAACTACAGTTTCCCATTTTCTCAATTATGATTGCTATCATTAAAAAAATGTATTTCGTTTCTTCTAATAGTTCCAAAAACTACCAGTAACCTTCTAGCAGAGTTTCCTTTATCACCAGTAATTTCAACGCAACGATTTCAATGTAACTCCGAAGCGTTTACCTTTTTTATCTTATCCGTCTTTCCTATTTCCGAGAAATCATTTGAAGGCGAAAACAAAAATTAAGTTACTCCTAAGCGTCCCTAACAGAAATCCACATTTCCCATGGACAGCATTTTGTAATAGGACATTGTGAAAACTCAGGGAAGTTAAAGACGTTAGGATAGCAGTGCCATAGGAATTGGCGGCAATAAAATATTGCTAATGCACTCAAGCATAGCATTCGAAAACTATATTTTATTTTACCCCAATCCTATCCTCTCTCTCTCTTGAAAAATTCATCCAAAAGTAGGTACGCAGTCATTCATTGTACACGCAAAGAGTAAGAAGGAACAAGCTTAAAATTAAAAAAAAAACGTTCAAATTTAGCAGTTTCGTAAAGTAATGAGTTGATAATTCTCTAATAAACTTAATGTAAAAAAACTAAGTCTAAAAATGAAGTAATTATGTTTCGTTTTTTTTCATTTCCGGCATTTCACTACCTAAAATTAATTGGAAACATGAAAGTAGGGTTGAAAACAAGACTTCCGTTTTGAGTTCTATTAATTTTGCAGTCCCCTTGATCATGGAAGGTGGAAGAAACAGCATATTGAAAAAAAATATGACTTGGAATTGAAATTATGAATACCTATAATCAAGCGACAGTGACCTTATTATTTCCCATCTAGACTTATCCTTACTATCCCTCAACGTCGTACCTTCCCTAATTGTTGGTAGAATGCTGAATTTTCCACATGGCACGAAAAATTCTTGTTAAAATGATGAATCACCATGCTTAACTATAGATTTAGACGCTAGAATGCACTAGGTGAAATAAATTTTATTAAAAATTATCCCATCAAACCCTAGTACTCATTAGCAATATACATAGATAAGTACTAATGGATGAAATAGAAAATGTATTTGACCCATTGATACTCCTGAAAGCATTCGTGTGATCGGAAGCATAATAAGTTGAGAATCACTGGGACGGCCTAGAACCCAGTCCTACTTCGTCATCGTAACTGTTAAATCTGATTTCGTTATTATGCCACCTTCAATGGTTAAGCATACTATGCATAACGCTAAAAGATAAATTTAGACAAAATACTCGCAATCATCCTACAGCGATCTAATGCTTCACATGATTTTCTTGAACAAGGGTACATTTGAACCACTGTGACGCATTTGCACGTGTTACGGCCAATGCGAATAACGTATTAGTCACTGCATTCAACCGGCGGATGAGTAAGGCGCGCCAGCGGAAGTACAACTTAAAGGTATCTTTGCATTTTTCTATCGAAATATTCTAACCATTTGCACGTCTCTCAATAAATTCAGATGCTATGCCAATGTAGAGAATAAATAAGGGATCTGTGGTTTGATCGATTCGCAGCTGCTAAGACGAGTGTTTGCGAGCGGTGATCGCTGGTTCTTTCCAGGAGAAAATGTATGTCTAAGATATGTCAATACCTAAGCCTCCAAAGTTGGCTGGCATTCAATATTGTTCCAGCCGTACGTTAAACCTTTGTATTGGTGAGAACGAGCGGCATTTTACGTAACAGTGGTAGCAAAACACTTTTCAGCTACTTCCCCAAAAATTGTATTAGCAAAATAGCAACAAGTTAAAAAAATACTCTAACTAAACTAAAGTTTCTACAACTAATCATGTTTCACAGTTTTTTCTAAATTCGCACAATTGTAAAACTTTTTAAGATAAGTAAATTTGTAGCTAAATCGAGGTGATACTCTATTATTTAGAAAGATTTTTCATTCTGAAAGATGATGAGTTTTCTTTATGATGCTTATCGCCAGATACGTACGATACAGCCACTGGCGGAATCATTCTTTTAAAATCTGTGGAATTGATCTAAAATAAGCAACAAAAGTAGGCATTTAAGCATTTATATTTTAATTATCAACATTGACACAAAATTAGCGCTATACAACTAATCACCCTTACAGATTTGAAAAATAATATTTTTATAGCTGCGCTGACTGGCAGTGACATTTTATTACGTTATACGTAATAAAATCTGGATTTCTAACTTTTCCTTTGAGTCAACCACAAATTATTTATGTCGGGATTTTTAGGTCGCTTGAAAAGCACTCATTGGGATTAAGTACTTAGGGTTAGTCAATTTATATTGAACAAAAAACCATAAACTGCACACTTAAATTTAAGCGTTTGGCATCCGTCTTTGGAATTGAAAGTTTGTGAATTACCTGATGGCTCGTTTACAACACCCTTGTGCTAGTGAAAATGATAGTGAAACAGTATAAATATACTCCTACCCTCTATAACATATTACTTGCTTAGCAAGCATAATATTAGGCATTAATAAAATAATGTTAGGCATTCAAATTGAAAGTTATTCTCGCAAAGGAATCCTTAGAGGTGATGTATCTAGGAAGGGTTTAGGATCACCACACGTTGTTTTAGAATCCTAATGCAAACAAACTCCAAACGTGGAGAACGTCAAGACTTATCACGTCTCGGTGGGAAATTCAAGTGAGTTAAGGAGATGGGAAAGCAATGTGTTTGAGGAAAAGTGGATGAGGTGAGGTAAAAGGCTTTTCGAGCCACGTAAAATGAAGTTCAAAACCTCCTCTTACCTTAAAAGAGGTGAATTTACTCCTCCAGAAGGAGAGTGAAAGCCGGGAGAAGGGAGTTCATAAAAAAATTACATTTGCAAAAAATCGGCTCCCGACCAATAAAAGGGAGCAACAGTTTGTGCCGTTGAAATAATTTAATCTTTCATACGAAGATACGAACAATTGGAATCCGATACGTTCGTCACATGTTGCAAATTAGTAAAAACAAAATAGCGAGGAAGTAGCTTAGCAAATGGCTACAAGCTACATCATGTCTTGCAGTGGTTAAACAAAAGTTTTTTTCGCAAATAATTTACCACGCTACGGCTATAGTTAGTCGGTAGCTGCTGCAGTATCGACCTACTTGTAGCTGTCAGCTAGTACTCGACCCAAATTGAGACTAATGTACGAAATTAAACAGGGCTGTTAATTCTCGACACCCCTTAATGGGCATCAACTTTTCCTCAATTTTACCAGAAGAGCCGCGTGGTGTTTTGATTAGGGAGATGAAATGAATTAGTCACGAGCACCTAATTGCATGCACGAAGATGTGCCCACCTAGAGGTGCATGGAGCTGCCTTTAACAAGAGCTGTTACAGTTTACTGGATTTTCTCATTTACCGGAATTTCTCATGCCGAAATTTCAATTTTGCCAGACGAAAATTTCAATGAACATTTTGAAGGGGGAAGAAAACACTCCAATGCTGACAATTAGTAGATTGCTGACACAACGATTGCCCTCTAGCTGTCACCTCGCGGACGCTATAGAATTAATTACGTCGTAATACGTAAGAGCATTCTCCACTTCATTTTTGCTACAATTTTTTCATCCTTTTTTTTACGGCGAAAAGTTTGCATGATATCAACGACGCATTTTTTTATGGATTGCACTAAATATTTCAATTCAACTCCCAAGGGCTTTATTTGAATTTCCCTTTCGTCTCGGGTATTTCCTGGAATGAGATTCAATTACCCCAAAACTTTTTCAGCAGTAGTAGATTTAGATTAAGGTTCGTCGACAACGTAGGTCATTTCGTACTTTTTCTGATATTTTGACTATTCCGTCTGTTCACTTATGGAAACACTGATTTAGAGCACCCGTTACTTAGGAAACTAAGTGGAATCGTCAATGTGTTGTCCATGTTAAAATAGTTGTCTATTGATCAGGAATTAATCCTCTCGGTAAGTCTTAATTATAGGCGTCCTGTGCACAGACAACCAGCCGTGTGCACAGGGCACTGGTGCACAGACACCACTGTATTCCGACCAGTTCGGCTATACCCCACTTGTGCGCGGTCGGCGTACCATCTCGCGGCCAACGCTATAACTTGTATACCCCCCAACCGCTTCAGCGCTCAAATTACAAATCATTTTTCTGATAAAAATAATTAAAAAGAAGTTTTTCTAAAGATTAAAAGGGATCCTGAAAAACTTTCGATTTCATTATAGGAGAAGCGCGATTGTCTTCAACACGATCTCTTTGATCGAAAGTTTTACACAAATGTGCACGCGTTATAAATGTGGGAAAGAAATGGCGAAGGAGTATTTCAAACGGAGGGAAAATTGTTTACGAGCTGTTAACTTCCGAGACAAGGATTTAAACGTATATCTCATCAGGGCAGTGCTACGAAATGGTGGGTCTATTCCATGGGCTGTCTATTGAGTGATTGGTCTATTCAAACTTGCCTTATTGACCGACCTGTAGCCTCGAAATGCG
>LYUA01001182.1:105722-120303 GCA_002093875.1 Calopteryx splendens | reverse complement strand
GGCGCTTGGCGCTCTCTTTCTCCGCCGTTTCCCGCCGTCGCAGTCGGTGCCCTCTTAGCTCTACGCCCGCTCGTTTTGCGCCTGCGCCCTTTGTCGTTCTCCCAGTCTCACACCTCGCCTCGCCTCCTCACCCCACCCAGCTTCGTCCCTTATCTCTCTCTTAATCCCTCTTGCCTGCCCGAATCCCCGATTTCCCCGCGAAAGAAAGAGTGCCCCCAGCCTTCTATTCCGGATTCTGGTCCCCGGCCTTAGGGGCATCTCCCCTCGCCCGCACACAAGTTAGTGGCGAGGAGGGAGTTGCAGAACGTTTTTAAAGTCAAAATAGCCGATTAAGAAGGCCAAGATAGCGGCAGACCATCTTCTATTTCTGCGGTCAACATAGCCCAATTAGAATGAGCCTGCCCACTTATAGTGTAAAATAAATACATGGAGTGGTTCAAGTTATGGGTGAAACGTAGATTTATATGCAAACCTCATCGCTACAAGTTAAAATTTTACGTGAATTTATGGCGAGGAGTCGTAGGTGATTTTGGCATGATCGAAATGTTGTGGTTTTTAAGGTTGCGCGGCGGTTTCTTTGTTATCGTGTAAGGCATCTTCCTTACCTTTCAAACTAAATGTCGTTCACTCCTATAGTTGAAGTAGACGCGGAACACTGTAATTTGGATAAACTAATGTTGCACTAAAATCTTTCAACGCGAACACCGAGGTGACCCTCGTATATGCGCCGAAACGTAGGACGTTTTACGCAAAAAATAAATTGCTCTGATGCGTACCAAAATTATCACTGATCAAATTTTTTATCGATCCTTCCGGTTGGTATTTCAGTGGTAGTTAATTATTTTTGTGGTATCGGCCACTGAAATGGACTCGCGATGTTAAGAAGTTTGTGCAAATTAAGCTATTAAGCTGTGGCTGATGAGACGTTGATTTTATCGTGGAGAAACGGTGAGAGGAACGAAGTCCATTTATAAGTAGATCAAGTAGATCCACCAGTTGGCCTGCCTCTTAGCTAGCGCCCGACCTAACGATATTATGCTCTCCTCTGGAGGTTTTTGTTCCAGGGGACTGAAATATGGTGCCAACTCGAGAGACTTAAGACCAAGCTCTCGGCATGGGAATCTATTAAGCAGTCTTCTCACTAATCCGGCCTCTGTTCACCCGTGTTTTTGTAACTCATGTGCCAAAACGTGGAATCATTATTAAGTGAATTATTTTAAATATTGTTGCTATCAGTGGCGTAGACAGACATCTACTCGTGGTTGCCCCTCGTTTCCTCAAGATGGATTCTTACGGAAAAAGGTTTTTTTTTATAATTACTATAAAAGTGGTGCCATTTTATTTTGACTAAGGAGACCACACTGAGTAACTTCTGGCATTAGAATCAAGTTAAAATTGCAATCCACAATTTTATTCTATGATATTCACGTCCCGGATTTCGTCTGGTAGACTCTGCGGTAATCTTCAGACTCCCTTAAAATACAAGGGTTTATATAGCTCCAGAAAGTGGCGTTAGGAGGCGATATAAAAAATCTTATATTTTAAGACTGTGTATCTGAAGATACCGCGTCGCTACGGAATTTGGGTAGTGCTTACGAAGTAATAACAATGTTGATCACAATTTTTTTATTCTTGATTCCAATATGAAGAAATTCCACGAACTGACAATGGACTCCGTTCAAATTCTGACATATCAGAAATAGCATTGATTCCTCCTTCGCTTAAGACAAATAAAAGAATTAAGTATGATAAATGCCGAAGGAGATCAGCAATTTTCGTCAAAAATGCCACGAAAAGAAAGAAATTGCAGCGGGATTACTTGGAAAACTAGAATGGGAATTTCTCCAAATGCGAAGAGACAGACCATCCGGATAAAGCAAAAGAAACAAAACACTGGTAGGAGCGATTTAGGCACACTTTATTCCCTCTTACTGCGGATATATTTTCCACCAATATGAACAATTCATTTTCCGGCATTTGTGCTTCTGGACTATTTTTCAATTTCCGGACCTATTTCCATGCTGCAACGAAATATGAGTTGCAAAAACAAGGCAATCGTTAAAATATACTTTTCCACACGATCCACATCACTAACGATACAATGGGTCGTAATCAATTAGTAATCAGTAGCCATTAATCTTTCTTTTTCATGAATAAATTATTATAAACGAAATTCATATTCCTTTTGGAACTTTAATCCCCATCAAATATTTTAAAGTAGTTTCTTTCAGCCCCTTCACCTGTTTACGTCACTAGTCGTCATTGAAGGTTATGAGCGGAGCTACGAATCCCTATCAGTTAAGTATTCCGGAAATTTTCCTCTCATGATTCATGCATTAGTTATCTCTATAAAATGCCTTATTGATGCTAGAGAGCACGAATACACATCTCATATCATTGAGACGCATTTACAAAAGCTCTAAACGAGACACTTTGGGGATATATTTTACCGGAGACAAAAATTGGAAGCGGGGCTGAAAAAAAACAGGAAGCGTAAGAAATGGAGGGAGCACGTCTTCTGACTCATTAAGCGAGAAGGAAGTTCATTAATGTGAAACCCTTTGAAGGAAGTCCATTAAATGAATTACGAGAAGCTCTCGGTTAAGCACCTAATAATACGGCTAAAGGCCAACGAAAAATGCCAAACGAAAAACGTTATTAAAATTTCCCCCCAGAGATAGCTTCATTTCAGGGCCTCTAGTTGGCAATTAAGTTGCTGCAACAAATGTCTATTTATTACCACTACGGGCAACGAGACTCTACCGTTGCAATTCTCGTGGCGTTCTATTTTTTTCAAACACGTTCTATTTTATTTATTTTCTTGTTATTTTTTTAATTTCTTCACAAAATGTTTTAATTTGTAAGATTTTTCTGCCAAATATATTTTGCGTGAACTCTTATTTTGTTCAAACCCGCCGTTCGGAATAATATATTTCTCTTCCCCACAATTCATTCGGGCTGCTCGTGTAATTATGGTGGTGAATATCGGAGAAAAGTGTCAATTGCGCAAATGGAGCGTTTTTACACAGGCTCCCAGAATCTCGTCAGTTTGACTGACATGCACGAACGCGCAATACTTACTGAAAGAAAGAGTTTTAAAACATTTTGAAGCTCATGCTTCAAATAAAGTTGGCCACTTTGCTATTCTCTGTTCGCTACTGATGAGTAGATAGCTGTGAGATTCTGTAACCCGAGCGTTTACCAACAGATGGCAGGAACCAACCAGCCCCTAAAATGTACCAGAATCGTCTCAGAGTCACCCACTTCCAAGGGATCTCCATTAAGCGCGATGAAACCTCGTCCCTTTCTCTCTCCCTTCCACCCTGTCACTCTTTCCCTCCCTCCACCCTTCCCAGGGAAACCGGGGCAACCTCTTTTTTTCCACTCAGTCTCTCAGCTTCTCTCGCAACCAAGTCGTTAGAGCATCGTTGTCCCATCATCACTGGCGTTTCTTTTCCCTTTCTACATCCTTTCCCTCTTCATCTATATATTTTCGTTCCTTTTTCTTAAAGGGCCTCTCTTACTCCTGGAAGGTTTTTTTCTCGTCCTCTAGAACTGGTGAAGAAAGGTTTCATTATTTATTTCTAATACAATAAGGTTACCGCTGAGATGACGCAGCATGAAAAATGACCGATTTTTCCTATAATTTAGATATCCAATTCTAAAATAAATTAGGTATTTTTAATCATTTTCCCTATGTCAACTAACCGACCGATTAAGGTATACAATGGGAAATACAAGGCAGCAAACTACAAATATCCCTCATTATCTATAGCTAACTCCCTTATTTATTCAGTTATTAGCACCAAACATTTTTTTACCTTATATTAATCGTTTGACTAATGTACATTAAGTTTACGCTTAAGGTACGTAAGCAGCGCTTACTAAGTTAGGTACTTCGAATATTCCAGAAATATGTTTATTGCTCATTTTACTGTTTTTTCTTTCCTCACTGATTTGCCTCTATGCTTGTAGCCCAATGCGTATTTCTATATTATTTCCTTTATTTTCGACCAACCTCAACCTTGTTCTCAAAATTTTCCCGACCCACTCTTTAAGGAAGCAATGAATCACACTTCGTAAATTCCATAACACTTTGTAAATTCATTGCTTTTCTTGATGGGAAACTTCCACAAAATAAAGTCTGAGATAGTTTTCTTCCCTCACTTCACTCATTTAGGCCACTAGTCATTTTTCCAGCTGCTTGTGAGACTAATTAGCCCTAGCCTCAGGGGTTATATTTGGGGAAAACTAAATTTTCCTATTTGTATGATTGTTATTTTAAGATGGAATTGTTTCTGCACTATTAGCGACCAAGCACAGTTGGAAAAAAATATGGTTCCCGCATAAAAATTCCGCCATCCTTTCCGCAGTAAGTTAACTACCACATGTTTCCGAGAAAACTGACGCGATTCTTTCTATGAATTCATTCCCGCTTCCGAACTCTTCTATTTAATAAAATTCAGCAAACAGAAATGTTGTCATTAATTTTGGCCCGCCCTGTGTGTAGGTGGAGCAGAGAATCTCAATCCCTTCGCCGCTAAGTGACGCGAAACGATATCTCCCTCTCGCTCCACCTCTCCTTTCTTCCCTCCGCCTTCATTCCCTCCCTTTCCCCTCACTTCCACCCCCCCCTCTTTCACCAGACCCTAATTTGTCCTTGAAGCGGTCTTCTCAACCCCCGGTTCCCTGACAATTCTTCCCCGTCTTCTCCCTCGCCTCGCCCTCTTCATACGACCCTCCTCTCCTCGGCTTCCTCCCATTCGGCTCCCTGTCCCTTTTCAGAAAATAATTTATCAGGAAACTTTGTGCGGAGACGCCTTCGAATGTCTTCAAAATGTGCTCCAATTCCGTCCGTTCACGTTACCTCACTCCACTGACGGGGGTTCAGATGTCCGAACGAGTAATTTTTTCTCGGTGAAGGAACCGTGAAAGACATCCGCGGATTGTGAGTGCTTGCGTGAATCACTTGCGTAGGGGAAATTCGATTAATTTTGTTCCATTCGTGTTGAATCCTTTACGAGAGTCCAGATAAATTAATAGGGACTTAGGTCTCGTTCAACAATCAAAATATACTTCCGAGAGCGATGTACCATTACGAGGAAATTCAGGTATACGATTGCGAAAGGAATGCTTTCATGAAATTCAAGGTAATGATTCTCAGAAAATTTCACTGCCAATATATCTATCAAAGCAACCCAGTGAGCTCGTTTCAGAACATCAATAATGCGTACGATTTCGAGATTATATTTAAGATACCCTAAGCCGTGCTCTCCTCACATGCCTCAGATTGATAGTAATGACAATCGCACAAACAAATTTTCTTTCATGAATTGAATTTCCTCATTTGGCAAGGGCAAATGAAAAATCACTTGAATATATATTTAATTGTGGGATTGTTTATGCAATGTAAAGTTACGCTTTCCTCCAGCATCTTAGTAACATTTTAAATAAGGTATGTTACCATTTTTTTAAAAGCATTTCTTCGGTTTCGTTGATTTTCCTCGTTTATCTCATCTTTTAAACAGTAATTTCATCAGCTAACCAAAGGAGTAATATTTATATAAAATACGTTATTTCTGTTCCTATTTTATTAGATATTCCTTGAATCCCCAGTCAGCAATTCCTAAAAAATATTCAGGGAAATATTTGTGTATTGGCTTGTTATGAAAATATTAAAGCCTTTTATTTCTGCAAATTTTCATTTCACTTAGTGGCTAAAGCAAAGTGTTGAGCCTCTTAAGTCTAGTGTTAACATCAAGGGTGTTAACATGACCAAAAGTTTAAACTTAAAATGATTTTATATGTGAATGTCTGTTTTTCAAAGCCCGAAGTTACTGCACTGAAATTGAAATATAATTAACAGTTAGTAATTTTACTGGAAATTTTGGTTTTAACTAACCTCTCTCTCGAAGTTGAAACCATTTTTGTATCGTACTTATATTTTGGCGAATAAAAAACATTCCTCTCTCTTAGTATTTTACGTAAAAACTGGATAAGTGAATATGTCGAGCAGGGATCCGGAGGTTGAGTTCCTAGGGAGCCCCGCGAAACAAGGCCTTTGGAATCATAGCCCTCTCTTTCATCGAGACGGGAGGGCGCGGGAGAGGCATGAACTTTGCCCTTTTGTCGGATCAAAACTTGCATTCTAAGGTCTGAAATGTTACGTGATAAAGCTCTAAGAATGTCACCTCTGTACAAAGGAACGTTTTAGATACAAAGAGCAAGGCATCCCGCAACTCGGATACTGTATGGGTTCGAGGAAAGCTCGACGAGAAAGAGGTTAATACCTACGGAAGTTGACTTGAAGATATTCCGGGAATGTGGTTTGAGAGAACGCGACAAACTTCGTTCGAAATAGTCTGGAAGGGCGGCTTCGTAACAAGACGTTTTCTTAAATCAAAGAAAGTGCAGGTTGAAGACTCTCTAGGAGTCTATAACTTCGCCACAGCCCCACGAGGCTGCGAGGTCGCGAGCACGCATGAAAATGGTTCGGTGTCACAGGAAAGCAAGAGGGTATATTAGCATTTTTAACTACGCTAACATCATCGATATTGCTTTACCTCGATATACATGCCTTGGAAAATTACGAAGCTACGATGTGACTTTATTTTCTTTGGAACGTTTTGTGAATATCGCCTGGAGACTCAATTGGGTTACGTTTTCAAATATGCGTGCGGTAGAGTAACATTCAAACAGCAAGAGGAATAGATTTTCATCGTATCGTATGCATGCGTGGAAACAAGTCATCCATCCTCCCCCTGATTGATGTAACGAACTTCGTACCGTACCTCCCGCACGTGTCAAACAACAGTTTAAAGCTAACTCCAAGTGGCTACTAAAAGCAGCGACTATCTTTTTACACTAAATAGCCAATTCTAGCTTGTTACGCTTCTTTTATTGAGTGTTAGTATTCGCGAGCATCACAGTCGAGGCCTCACGAAGAAAGCAGAAAAATGTCGTCTAGGCATAGGATCTCGCCGTGAAATTTTGTCTTCCTGAGCGTATTTGCGTACGTATGTTTTATTGGTTCGTACCCACAATTCCTAAACTTTCCTATGCACTTCCATTTTTTTACTAACTCCACTTCAGCCATGACACGGAAAACGCATTGATATGAAAAACACCTCAACTCAAGTCGACTCGAGTCGCTGAAGTGGTGCGTTCTCTAGCTAGCAGCATGCTTATACTCGCCAAATGCTTCTACTTCCGCGGTCACGTGACCTTTTCGCGGTGTTTTCCATGACGTGACAACACCGCCGCCATGTGGTCGCTACTCGACTAGGTGCTCTGGTTGGTGTCGACGTGTTTTTCTTCTTGCTTTTTTTGTATCCTTGTTGCCATGTAAGTAATGGGCAGAATGTAAGAATGGGCAGAATACGTTGAAGTGGTCAACCAACGATATTGTGAGTTTCTTTGGTACAAGTAAAGAAAGGAAAATATGACATTCCGCACATGGTAAACGGATCGCTCGTTTCAATATAACACAACGAGAACCGATAGACGATATTTCTGTTTCCTTCCCGTGTCTTGAATGGTCACATTCGTGGTGACAAATCGTGATTAATGTATCTACGTGTGGCAAGCTAGCAGTAGGTATTTGATCTGTGAGTCAGTCACTACGACTAGGAGTGTGGCACTCCCCGAAGGCTGCTCGAGGATCTCCGAGCGTTGCAGTCTCCGGTGGCGATGGCTTTGTTCCGGAAAGGCTCAGTTAGGATTCTCCTCAACTCCCCTCCAACGCTCCCTTCTTCCTTTAGCAATCTGGGAACTCCTCTCTTCCGTTGTCTTCAATTCCTTCCTCTCCGGACTCGTCATTCCTCGCCTCCTTTCCTCTCTCTCTCTCTCTCCCTTCTCCGTAACCCAAAAATACACCATTCGGAGATGGCACAGGGCGAGCACGGGACGTTAATGGTTTTCTTTTGGGACGGAGGACCTTCCGTGAAACTGTTTGCTGTAGTGAGCCATGGGATTGCAAAAGAAGAATAGGAGAGAATTGGGTGGATATTTAGTTCTCTAGCTACTTTAATTAAAGTTTGAGAGAGGGGAAACAATGAATGGTGGGCAAATGAGGAAGGAACAAGTGCAGGTGCATGCACTTTGTGTGATCACTAAGGGTGAAAACCAGTAGGAGGAGTGGTAAAACACGAAGAAATCCCATTTTCGCGGCCTGTGTATTTAACTGCCGAAATGGCTTTGGCATGTAACTTGGAGGCGCTGCGTCGGAAGCTATTTTGAATATTCCCCTCATTAAATTGTCGTCTAGAGCATTTCATAATAACATTAGGGTGCCAGGATGTTCTCGACCTAGCTGAGTGCGTATAGGCAATCTAAATTGGTATACATCCGCAATCTCTGTTCCAATTTCAATTTTAACCTGGTAAATTACCGTAATGTTTTCAGTTTTTAATAGTGTATATCCTAGGGTTGCTTTACAGGACTCGGCTATGGTCAAGTGGACATGAAAATGG
Organism: Calopteryx splendens; assembly: GCA_002093875.1. Lineage (NCBI taxonomy): Eukaryota > Metazoa > Arthropoda > Insecta > Odonata > Calopterygidae > Calopteryx > Calopteryx splendens. The sequence goes on along the minus strand of LYUA01001182.1, from coordinate 111,832 downwards.
TCAGGTTTTCCCAATACCCGGTAGAAAATTGATTACTGCCTAGAAGATAAAATTCTCGACTTGAACATTACGTTTAACTTCATGATTCACGGGAAACCGAGGATGTTTTATCCTATGAGATGGGGAGCAGATTAGGGATATTGGTAGTGATGATCAAAAAACCTATAATTTAGCAAATCATCGTTTTAAGGCCAAAATTGAAAAAACCCTACGAGTATTTAAAATATTTTCCGAGAGACGACTTTCTATTCAATTGTTAATAAATAATAGTAATAGAAATTAAACTTTAAACTTCAATCACATCTTCACATTCTTCAAGATTAATGTTATCTACCCATTTCCTTCCCTACCTAACATCTTTTCGTATCTTTTGATCTGATGATGAACTTTTGTTCATTTTAACCATTACTGAGAGATGGATCAAAGGTGGGTCTCATCTTTCCATACTTATTTGTCTGCCTCGGTTAGTAATTGTGAACGCGTCACAAAGTACATTCCTTTACCCATATTCTTCGAAATAGGTAGTCGGGGAGGGGTGGATCTTTTTCGAAGAGCCACAATTATCTGTCCATAAGCAGGGGTTCATAAAGAAGGGATTCTATAAATAACCATCAACCATTACGTGCTCCAGCAAATAAAATGGAAGCGTGTTCCTTTGTGTCCCGATTGCGTTCATTCCGTTCGCATCGTGATGGACTCACTTTGGGCTTTGAAAAGTCCAGGGGGAGGCGTTCGCTCTTCAAGATGGAGTTCGACGAAGAGAGCCCTTTTCGCGTCTCCGTAGTAAAATACGGTTCGTAAAATCTCCCCTCTCGGCACTCGCAAAAAATATGTCTAAAAAAAGAAAGCCCTTCCCGGGAAATGGGTGCGGAGCGGAGTTCGGCACCACCGCGTGCGCGTGGTTGGGTTGATGTCACTCCTCCGCCCGCACCTCCAGACCGCTCCCTGAGCCTTATCGTCGTGCCGTTCTAAGCCCCATCTTCCTTTCCTGCCGCTCCGTCTCACCACGGAATCGTTTAATCCCCTATCGAGCCATTATTCTTACGACCACGGCCGCAGGCGGCATATTCTTTCACCAGCGCTCACTTCCGTTAATGATCACATAATGTCTAATTAGTCCCAGGGAATAAATTTGGCTAGTCGTAAAGCTGTCTCTTCCAACTTTGGGTGTTCGCCTCGCAGTGGGGGAACACTGCTGAATGCCAGATGATCCGCATTTCAATTTAGCAAACATTATTTTCCGATCTGAAACGTCATTCGATTTTAAATTCCTGCTGGTATTTTATGAACGCTAATAACTTTATCTGGAATTTTAATGACTTTCGGAACAATTATAAATAGTTTTAGCTTAGTCACCTCATCGTCGATATAGTTTAAATTATAGATAAATTAACATTTATTTTGACAATTAAAATTTGTATTAATGGAAGGAAGTGAAAATTTAAATAAAGACATATGCATCTTCCTTTTATATTTCTAGTCCCAATTTATGCTACGCTTTTCCAGAACTCGGATGGCTGATATACTATATAGATCATCAAAATATTTGAGGGGCTGAGGAGTGGCATGCCCAAAAAAACTGGGCAGCTGGGAAACAATGTCGTGAAGGAAGAGGAGGCTGTGAAAACAGTTTTTTAATTGACCACAATCGTAAAAAATAGCTGAAAATCCCCCGACTGCTTGGCAACTTGATTCAAATATTATTTACAAAAATGTTATTGTTCACATCACTTATAAAAAATATGGTATAATTAATGCAGTTCAACTTCAGAGATGGTTAAAGAGAGTATTTTCTTTCCTTTGGTCACAATTTTTAGAAAATTTAAGAAATATTGCAAGCCAAAAATATTAATAACATATTGAATACTGGATTATCCACATTTCAATTTGACAAATTATTACGGTACACAAATTCATTTGATCGTTTCTCATTCATTGATTCTAAATCCTACTTGTGCTTTAATCGGAAAAGTAATAACTTTTCAGCAATTTATTAACTAATTTTTATCAAAGAAACTATCAGTAACTTTAAGCGGAGTCACCCGCTATTGCATGTGCAAAAAAATTCGCAATGCAAAAATCATTCGCCAGAGATTCTAAAACAAATTACAGTGTAAGAGGACGTAGCTTAACTGGCTAAAACAACCGACCGGAAATCGAGGGATCCGGGTTCGAGTCCCATTTCAGGCGGATGATTTTTGCATTGTGAATATTTTTCATGTTGCATCCTTATCGTACTTACTTCGACAAAACTTAATGATTCACTGAGAATCAGCCACCATTTTTTATCCCGTTTGCAAAACTGTTACGAAAATGACAGTATCCATATTTTAAATACTACAAGTTTTTCTTTCTTAGCGTACATAGTGTCGTACTATGTATAGACCAAGTGTTAAGACGTCAAAACATCGCGGGTTTCATCCAAAATGCGAATTTCTGTACGCAAATTGAGCCGACTCTAGTGGCCAGTTGCTTGATTCGCTTGTCTGCTTACTGTTTAAAGATTACTGATTCAAATTCCACATCGCGAGCAAAGGACATACCTATGGATGTGTGTATACTCCCCCTTAGCATTGTTCATGACCTTCCCCTGAGCCTAAGGTTAAGCAATGAAAAGGGACCGAAATACCACAACAGTATGTTATTCTAATCCAAACAACAATTCAAATAATACAATGAACAACCACTCACTCACGTGTACATGATTCGATGGCGAAGTACAAATTAATAATCAAACCACAAGTGAAGCGCTGCTCCATCAAGTATGAAGGAATCAAGAAATACGTTATAACTTATACCTGATACTTCATTTTGGGAGCTATCTCTTCGCCTAAACCTCTATTGATACTCTTAGTATAAATATTTAGGGTAATTGATGAGTACAGTATCTTCCTGACTAACCCGACCGATTCATTAATAGTATTGCTTTTTAATATTTAACAAGCGAGAAGAGGTAGAATAAATCTGTGTTACACCTTAATGAATGCATTCGAAATGAAATATTGCCTTATCTATTTAGTTTCATTCAACTATTCATCTTAAGGCAGGCTTTGGAAAAGGTGGAATGGGCAAAGTAAAGTGTTGGGAGAAAAATTTCATCAGTCACGAAAGCGTAAAACAAAATAGGATGTGGTAATCACAGGGATTAGTACGAGCATATTGCGTAAAAAAATAAACGGATAATTAAGTATGAAGAGCTATGTCGCATAATTTAGAAACTTCGTCTTTGAGGAAACAAGTTGAGAGTAGACCGGAGGTTAATTGAAAGAGATGTATCGCGAGTAGAATGGAGAGAATAAGCTGGATAGAGATGAGAGAAAACGAAGAAGTGTTATTTATGGCTGGAGAAGAGAGGAAGCCGACGGGGATACTCGAATGATGCAAGAAAAGTGGACGGAGGAGGTATTGCGAGACAATGGAATTTGAAATCTGTGATAGAAGAGTATACGTGGGTGGATGGAATAAGAGTGTAGGATTTCTGGGCTGAGATGGAATTTATGAAGATGTGAATGAAGCAATAGAGTAGATAAAAGGTAGGTATTGTTTTGCTCAAAAAAATGTCGGGAAGATTTTTCTAGCTTAGCTTACCATGTTACGCTTTACCATTATTAAAATATCTAGCTTCCCACAGAAACGGAAAACCAGTGTTATCAATCGACCATATCTTAAGCCTATCCACGCAAAAATCAAGAAACACATTTTGTACAGCCCTCTAATTTTATTGTGACGCGAGTACACGGCGCGCGTCCCAACGCCTCATCGTCATAATCAGGCAAACTTGCGTGATGATGACGCCGTTGCAATGAATCAGTGTGCAGTTCAAAATGTGCTTCTTGATTTTATTGAAACGCGGTTCCACCACGTTACGCCGGACATGATTGAAAATGTTTCGGTACAAGTTAGACCACTTGTACGTAATATTATCCATCCCGCCCTAGCAGTAAGAAGAATTGTTTTCGACAAATTAACCACCACTCTCTTTCTTTATCGCTCATTCTGCCTGAGGTTGTTTCCCTTGACTGCTCATCGTGGTCGTTTACTTCTCCCTTCAGCGGATTCTGTGGACGACATCAAAGTATTCTCATTAATCTAAGTTTATATGCTTTGTCGACAAAAGCCGCGTGTGCTGCTATCAACTGGAACCGCGCCAATCGCGGCTCGGCAGCGTGTAAAAAGAATGGGAAGAAATGCGCTAGAGATACGAACCATCTAGTGGAATTGCAAAAATAAATTGAAATTTGAGCCACTAAAATCGTTAAACCAAGCCAAAGATTTTAAACAATATTCGCCACAGTTCCACGGGAAACTGTCTTTGAATACAGCTCCGCAAGGATCCATCCACGTTTGACATGGAATGAAATATTTGCCGAATTTTTCACTACTCTCTACTTGACCAGCAATTTGAGTTAACTTAGATTTTTGGCTATGATTGAACGACGAAAGCAAGCGCTTTGCGTGAGAGAGGCGTATGATTATACATTACAGATTGAGCGAAATGAACCAGGAAATAGACTCTTTGTTCCCTTGACTCTGTCTTTTTCTCTTAATAGGTAAATCGATGTTATTTATTGGCTAAATAATGGATATTCAACGGATTAACGCTTTACAGATGTAAAAGGTTAACTTTAGGCTACCTATTTTTTTAATTCATTACTCTTAGATGCCTACATGCATCTAATAATAGCGTGAATCATTATCCCAAATAATTGTGTTTTTCCATCACATACTAAAGAGAATAACGAATGAAATAAATGGAATGCTAGATAATAAATATTAATAATTTATGGGAGATTTTTTAATTAGGTAAATACTATTTTTTAATAAGCGTGCATTTACTGCTGTTTTTATAACAAGACCCACACCAGTCATAATTTATTGGTTGGTTTCCCAACGTGTTCGTTTAGTTATTCTTCCTGATAAATTTGCCAAACCTCACCAAAACAATTTCGTTCCGTGCATTGACTATGAATAAAAATACTGTCAATACCTACTGCTACTACCATTTTAGTATTTCGAATACTGAGGAAACCTGTAAAAAATCCCGTAGTCATATTACATGACGATAAAACATCCATATTTGAGGTTGCATTCAAAACGCTACCTGGACCGACTGGAGATAAAGAGTTGGAAGGAGAGTTAAATAAACACTGTTCGATTATCTAGAGTGGCAGGAGTAATTTGGTTTTTAAGTTGCACCAACAGACGAGGCCCTAAAGCACTGTAAACTTCACACGAAAAATCTTCTGCTGAAAAACACAGGATCCTGACGTGGGATTCGGCCTTCGTGTTTGCCGGCAAGCGTGTAGCCCACCAAACTAGCTGGGTAGCCTTGGGTGTTGAAAATAAATGCGTAAAAAATTATACCCTCGGAATCAGTTAATTCTATCACAGACTCAGCAACGCATGCAGATAAAAATCGAGTTATTTTTCGAATTGGTGGAAGAGGACCTGGGATCCATTAGATGAATCTAGAAGTCAATTTACAAGTACGTATGTATAGCTGGCCTAAGCTGATGATTTGAATGAAAAGAAATCAATATTAGCAATTATCACTCCTACATTTCGCAAGATGTGAGGTGTCGACGATTTTTTTCGAATAGCTATAAGATGACTCGAAGCTTTGGAAAATGGGTCTTCGGTAGAAAATATATTTTTAGTCCCTACACACGCAATCGAAGGGAAAGGAATAACGTCCCCGCATGGTTGGTGGGTCCATGGTGGTTGGGCTATCGTTACTTCCCGTCACTTGCCTGCCTGGGCTGTCCGAAGTCTCGTATTATCCCCCCCACACCTATTTTTTTCTTAAATATTTTTCCCCAGACTCACCTGTGAATCGCTCCGCTTTGCTTAAGGGATGATTTTATAGCGCCGGGGGGGGAGTCTTCAGTCGCTTGGAATGAGCACACAGCGAAAGCGATACACCGAAAAAGAGAGTCTTATGTGAGTCCGTCGTCAGATGCGTCCGAGGCGAACGAACAAACTCCTTCTCCCGTCAGACGCCTGGACCAGACTGAATCCCCCGACCACCTGCTGGACCCAAACGCCTTCCCCCTCCCTTTCCCTCTTCCCACCACCCGAAATCCATTCCCCCCTCCCCCTCCTCCTCCCCT
>LYUA01001181.1:189762-201568 GCA_002093875.1 Calopteryx splendens | reverse complement strand
GAGAAAGGGCCAATCAGGAAGCAGCTAGCTCGTGGCACACCCTATATAAAGATGGCCAAAACTTCATTCCGACACCTTCGACCTGAAGACGGTGATTGGAACATCAGCGGAACTGTTGTCAACCATGTCAACCAACCTACATGGTGAAGACCGGAAAACTGGAGAGAAATTTTAAGGATCAAACTTAACTTGGTCCAGTTCCCAAGGGAAGGAATGGTGTCATGCTGAGAGGGGTCATGATGGGCAGAATTTTATGACTCGGAGCTTTGCTTTCACACTCCCTTTTTCCTCGGGCACTGTCGTTTACACACAACATTCATTTTCTAGCATAGCTAAGTCCCCAATGGGTATGCACAATGTTTGGCATTTAGTGCTGAATAGGGGACCGGCATTTGGCTGGCCCCCTCTGCCACATGCACTTGCAGTGGTTTGCATGGTAGGTACTATGTAGATGTAGAGGAGTTTACCTCATGTCATGTATATCTGACATTAGCCACAAAAGGTTTAAGGAATATAAAAACATCAGCAATGTTGTATCTCTTCTCTTGTGCAGAGAAATACCCCATGACATGTGATCCTTCTTGTCTGCAGGTAAACAACCCACCCCATTGCCCCTCCACTCCACAATCACCAGTGATACAAAAACACCAAGGAGATGCAAGGATTATCCATGGCCTGAATAATCAGGAGTTTACTGTACTTACTAGAACATCTACATGAGCAAAATTATTTCAGGTTTATATCTATGAACAAATCAGAAATGTGACAGTGCTTAGTCCCTGGGTCCATTGAAAACAAAACCAGTCTCAGCTACTGTTAATGATCTCAATAAGTGTGAATATCGGTTCAAATCCTTTTTTTATCAGATAAATTTTATCATAAAAAATGTATGATAAATTTTCAGTGAATATGAATTCTTAACTGCACCCAAAGCATCAAATCTCATAGTACCTATGAGGTCTGTCTAAAAGGAATATGACCTTGAAGAGGGGGCGGGGAGGAGTGTTGTATGGCAGTTCAGTTATACTACATGTGATGAATTAGGTAAGAAGAAAAGAGTTAATTTCACCATATTTCCCATTTCCTTTCTCATTTTTTTCATTGTGATAATTTTTATTGCCATTTTAATTTTTTTGTGAGCAACACACACAGCAGGTGCATGGCACAGGCCCAGGCACCATGGCACTCATAGGTGTTCCATTGCTGACCTATGTTTAGAAAGGAGGGAATTTTGTGGTCAAACTTGGAAAAGTCAGAGATTTTTTATTGGGTTTTGCTGGAAGCTCAGTTTAAATGTCCTTGTTGAAAGAGGTTCCATGGTCCATAGTTCAATGGCCTTATGGCTGAGATCAAGGAGTAGTTCAAGTACTGGAAGGATGACATCAGTAAACCAATTATTTCTAACATGACAAGGATAGGAAAAAAAATATGAGAATAATCCTGGAGAGTCCTGGCAGCTTTGGAACTCTGCTGATTGGTCAGGGTGTTGTTTTTTTGTATGGCCTCTGAGTTCGCATCACACAAAACCCTTGGGCATTTGCATTGTGAGCAGCAGAAAAGAAGGCACTGAAAAGGATTATCTGAATGGGGACTTGGAGTGCTAGGGTGATGCTAAGGTCAAGGAAGTTAAGAAGACATCAAGCAGGAGACAGAGAGAGGAAATAAATAGACATGATGAGTAATGTGAGATGGAAATACTGAAGGGGGATTATTGGAGCAAGAGTTAAAATAGTTATATATGGTGGACAGGAGGGGAGTCAGTGGGATACAGATAACTTAACCAAAATTAACAGTTTAGTTGTTCCAATAATTACAACCAAGGAGAGAAACATTTTCGGCTTATGGGTTTTTGTATCCATCATGCAATTAAGTTCATGTGAAAAGATGGGTATGTTGTTAATTTGGAAATAGTAACTTAATCTAAAAATCTGTGAAGTAAGTATTGTTAATGAGCCTATTATTATTTATATTAATATTGTTAAAAATAATATCAAGACAACACTTATTGTACTATTGCTATTAAGAGGTCAATGTAGGTTTTTGATGGACACAGAGACTAACCACTAACTTCTAACCCTAACGAACATAACACAGTATTGCCCAGAGACAAGGACAACATATTGAAAATGTTATATTTCTCCCATCCAACCCTCCCTCTGTTCATCGTTCCACACCTGAGCTATCGAAAAACCCTTCAGATTGGCCTTGAAACAATTCCCAATAAACAAACTTTGAAATTTAAAAATTTGAAAAACATATAATGACCAATAATCAAAATACTCCTCGTCCCATACCTCCAATTGCTTTGTCTCCGCCTCCACCCTCCCCTCAACAATGCAACTACCCCACACTCCCTTCCACCCATCTCCACTTACCATATATGTATGTATGTATATGATGAAAGCAAAAATTTTATGGTTTCACTCTACATTGGCACCATAGAGTTGAATGATTTGTGTAAAATAAATATAAAATATTTGTGGAAATGGGTAAAGTTTATTTTACCAGATTTATCCCGGTTGTGTTCTATATTTCTTTTCATTGTTAATCCCATAACTGCTATGGTGTTACACATATCGCTACAGTTTTTAGATCGAAACTGATCTTCCCCTAAATAATCCATTGCCCTCTTCCCCATCCTTTTGTTGATGAACCTATGAGTTACCTCTGTTGCCTGTGAAATCAAACATTTGTTCCTATATCTGGTAACTATGGTTGCTTTGCCATTTACTGGAATGGAAATTAATATTGATTCTAAGGAGTCTTCTGGCCAAAGTCCTCCCTAATAAATGCTTCATATGAACCCATAAAACCCTTCCTTACATGTTTTCCTAAACATTTTAGTAGTTGTACAGAGATGTTTATACACCCCCACACTTCTTCTATTTCATTTTCTTTTTTACCTTATCTGTCTCATAATTCATATAGTATACCTCGTACTAAGCTATCTTCCTCAACATTGTATTCTCTGTCTAAACTTACTGGCCTAATATCTTTGCCATATGCCTAGTTCTTCTCTTCACCAGATGGTTCTTTAATATATCCTTTCAATCTTATTTGAATTTCTTTAGGTTTGTTTTTGTTAGTAGGAGGTATTTATCCTGTTAATTTTGTTAGTATTTATCCCGTACACAGATTTTACTTTCTTTCTTTCTGTCAGTTTATTTACCTACTAGTACAGTGCACCAATTCTTCACCCTGTCACTTTAAAGTAGTCTCTATTTTCTTGAACTGCTCTCCCCAACTTGTTTCTTGTGTCTCATGAGTTTTTCATTTTGGTTTAGTGTTTAGCCCTTTAGATTTCCTTCTCCCTCAGGCTGGGTTTACATTCTTCGATTTCCTTGTCAAATCAATCCTCCTAATCTCCTCCTCTTGAATTCATAATTCCTCATTTTTTTTCTATTTGCTCTTCCTATTGTTACATTAGTAGCTTTCATTAACCCTTTATTAGGATATTCCCTTCTGTTATACCAATCCCCTTCTTCTTATCAGAATTTTATAACTGCGCTCTGGTACTCTTTCCTTTTCATCTGATTAAAGCTTCTACATTTCCCTTTCTTATCCTTTTCTTTCTCTTCTAAATTTGACTTCATGAGGATCAAATTGTTATCTAAATCTGTTCAGAGGAAAATATTTAAATTTATGATGCTCTTTATAAATCAATGCTTGGCCTTAAAGTAATGTAACTGATATCTCCCTGAATTTCATGGAAATTTTCATTTGTATATCTACGTCTATTGTATTTTTTAAACAAAATGTTCATTGCAATTAAACCATTACATCTGAAAATCCTATTGTTTTCTTTTCACAGTCATTCCTCTATTGTGGTTTTTAAACAAAATGTTCATTGTAATTAAACCATTACATCTGAAAACCCTATTGTTTTCTCTTCACAGTCATTCCTCTTTTCTACGTTGTACTTAGAAAAGAGGAATGGGAATCTCCGTTTAACCTCCATAGACTTCCAATCTTTCATCTAAATGAAGGGTTTCCTTCTAGGAACACCAAAAATCACTTCATCTAGTTTGTGGTATAGTCTACCAAATTCTTCCTCAGCATAGTTATTTGTCAGCATGTAAACCTGATTAAGAATAAAATTTGTTGGTTATGCTTTTATCACTACTGATAACATATGCTATTCACCTCTAAGTTTAAGCTACTTTGTATCCTTTTTTTTAATATGTACTACTGCTACCCCATGCTGTCTCTCTTCACTTCTGTTGTATACACTCCCTGTATATATTACTCTGTAACTACCACTCTAAACATTCCTACAATCTTCCCATCTCTATTTATTCTCTCCATCTTCCATTCGAGGTTTTCTAATTTCCCTGCCCTTAACATAGCCAATGTGTTCCTCTTCTCTTTTCTTCTCAGCTGCTGTCTATTCTTCCGTGCAGTGGTTTCATGTAATGGCAACCATGAAGGCCTTAAGGCCTGCAAGAACCACCATTTGTTCTTGCAAGAACAAATGGTGGGAGTCAAAGCAATCAGGAAATAATTAAAATATTTGACAAGTTATAATTTTTGTGTTTATTGCTAATAATTTTTTTTTAAATGCAAATACTGTGTCATCATTTCCACTACTACTTATAAAGAATAGTGTAATTAGGTGAAGTGCATTGTCATTTCCATCTGTGCTGGAAAATAATATGCAATCCTGTTTGGTCTGTTATGGCTGGTTTTATTGTGTTTTGTCTGAAGTAATCAATTGCAATTTGTTGTGGGCCATCAGTAATAGTTCTGAGACTTTTCATGCTGGATGATTCCGATTGATGTAAGTTATTTCTAGTTCATTGTGCTGATAGCATCACCTATTCATCCCAGTCATTAACTGTTGCTTCTTACTGGTTCAAGTTTCAAATAGTTAATTCTCCTATGATCATATTTCATTTGCCTAATTTTATAGCCCTGCTTTCCAGTTCAAACTCGATTAATTCAATGACTTAGACCCAGTTTATTCTAATTAAAATGAGGCACTTGAATCCAGTTGGTTCCCATTGTAATGTTCAAGTTGAATCCAGTTAGTTCTCATTGGTATGTTCCAGTTGAATCCAGTGAAAAGCGGCCATGAACATGTTGAATCTAGTTAGGTATTATAGTTAAAGCAAGCTGAGTCTGTTCTAGTTGGATCCAACTAGAATCAACTGGAATTTCTGGCAGGGTTGCCTCCCATATGGGAGGCAACCCTGCCAGAAATAATAACATATGTTGCTGGGCACATCACCCACCCTAATGGGTTGTGTTCCATAGTTGCTAGGTCTCATTTTCAAGCATGTGCCCATCATAATTTCATGGGAAAACACTGAGGAACAGACATTGCATGGACTATTCATCTGAATCCTATACTATTCTATGGTATAAGATTCAGATATGGGAGACCCCACTAAAATTATATTCTGGTAACACTACTGTGTTGATATGAGCAAAAAAACAGTCAATTATGAACTTTATTTTACCCTCATCTATGGCAGGTTCCAGAACATTCTTCTTCAGTCATTTATACTGTTTTACGGTTTAATCACACACGTTGAGGTGGAAAGTGGTAAATATCGGAGATACAATGCACCAGGTAAACTTCGAAAAATTCTCTTTTCTTCATATTCTGCATAATAGATTTTCACTCACTGTGGCAATAAGTGAAAACTGTGCGCCACTGCATTGGTTCAATCTCAGAGTAAGAATATCTTACTCTGAGGGTTCAATTTGCCGGCTTTTGCCGTGCTTACGCTAATTTTGCTAATCTTTCCTCTTTTGTTTTAGTTCAGCGACCGGAAATGACGGCTCAGCAATGGATGATGCCTTTGAAGAATGTGTAACACGTAATCTTTCTGTGCTGGAGTAACGCCTTTTATTCAAATTTTAAAATGGATCTCTATATACTTATGAATCTATTTATTGCACTATGGGCAATCGAAGTAAAAGGTATTATGTTTCACCTACATCCCAACTCCGAAAAATGTTTAAAGGAGGAATTGCAGACGAATGTATTCATGAGTGGAGAATATGAAGTGTCGGATGCACCTGGGCAAAAAGTGGACTATATTGTAAGTGGTCATTACTACAAATCTATCGATTTGTATTGAAATTTTTGCGCCCCTACTAGTGTGTATGATGATTATTATTAAGTAAGTTTACCTTTATTACCATTGCATTACTTTCTCTTTGGTAGGTTAGGGATTCTAAAGGGCACATACTGTCGCAGAAAGAAGACATTTCCAAAGGAAAGTTTTCTTTCGTCACCGAAACCTATGATACATTTGAAATATGCTTCACGTCACGCGTTCCTCCTCGTAAGTCATTAAGGTTTTAATCAGTCTATCACTATGTTTAGGGAGGTGAAAATGAATGGCTTTCCGAAATTTGATATTTTTACATAATTATGTATTTTCAGCCCAAAGAGGAAGGAAACAAGAAGTATCTCTGGTGACGAAAAGAGGAATTGAAGCAAAAAATTACGAAGGGGTAAGCAACAGTTGAATAGTAGCAATAATTCCTGGGTACTCTTTATTGTTTTTATTTTATGAATTTGTTATTAAATTTTTATTTCCCTCTCTCTCTCTCTCTTTGGACTGTGGAAACTTCTTGCGGAAACAGGCGGTAATGTTGCCTGATTAATTTTTGATTTCGTTGAACCACCCTTTTAAAATTAATTTGAACACCACAACGTTAATTTAAAGGTGCATGGGCAATAACAGTTTGGTCTTTAAATTTTTTTGCAGTGAATTGCAGTTTTTTGTCGTAGAGTGCGCACTCATTATTTAACAACTGTTTTTATGTTTTGAGAAATAATTTTTTTAGTTGCACTGAGTCTTCAGGATATTAGACATTTTTGTCTTCACAAATGACCCAAGATTGCACATTGTATTTTTAATATTACTAACATCTTTTGAATTGCTAATTACCTGTTTCTTGTGCAGTCGTATTGCTACACTAAAATTCATTGCTCCAGGTGTCGCCTAGCAGGAAAGTGACATTGTCAAGTATGAGCACATAGGTGATTAGTTCACTCATGTTTATTCATTTTTTCTTTTTTTTGATAGCTCACATCTTTCTAGGTTTCTCAGAATTTATTTAAAGAATGGCCAGTTCGTCGAATAGTCAACATGTAGAGGACCTGAAGATGTTGCTTATTCGATGAAACCGTGTTTTTTAAAAACATATTCTGTATATCTGACGAAGTGTTCTTCTCCTGTTCATCATGAGGTATCACAAAATAGAGCCTGAAACCTTCAAATAGCGTAGTACATCTGTTATATTCCAAGCTGTGACTCGATGGCTTGATCACTTAGTTTTTGCTAAACCTTCATCCTAATTGCTTAAGCAATGCATTCATATTGGTTTATTGTGTAGTAATTAGTGATGGGGGCTAAAATGTTTGACCATGGAAGAGCTAATATTCACTAATTTAGTGCTTTTGGTAAAAATTATGACAATTTCCATTTGGGATTTCTTGTTATTTATAAGAGGCGAAAATGAAAAGAAGGCAAAATAGCCTTAAACTTGTGGCTGAATTAATTGTGTTTCTAATCAAATGATTGCTTCCACATGAATTCATTTACCATCTGGCATTTTAAGAATTAGCAGACTTGCACATGACTAAACTTTCCTTAGATTTGAATTGCCAAGAGAAGGGTAAATATAGCTTTGGGTCTGTCTGCCATGACCCACATAAATTTGACCTACCACAGAAAAACAGCTTTTTCATTGTTAGCTTCTTGTGAAATTGATTATTTCAAGATAAATTACAAACATTGCACATTCGATGTATTGTCAGATGTGACAGCTGAGTGATTTTTTGAGTCATAATTTTGGAAAAATGTGTGACTTCTATGCTGTCAAAAACAGTAATTTGATCCTGGTTACCTATGCACACAGAAATGTTGATGTCAGTGTGGATGTGGTGAATTCATGATCTAACGATGACAGCACGTGCAGCATCAAGCTCAGTTTATTACTTATATGTTCATATTTGGCCATTGAATATTGGTTAAAATTATTGTAGAGGAAGAATATAAGAAAAAGATTTAAAAAAACAGCTTAAAATATGTATTGTATGTTTTACAATAGTTTATTGTTAAAATACATATCAACATTGTGGTCGCACTTTGACAACAGTAGTTTTTTTACCTCTAAAAAACTTAAAGGCTTAACAAACAGAGGAAAAACTGACCCTTCGTCGCACTAGCAGCCCCTCTCATGGCATGACCCCACCGTCAATTGATTATTTATGCATTGGTATGCGCTACAGAAATATTCGTTGCTTAGTCAAAAAATATAACCTCGGAAATGCATTTGTTTCGTTTCGCTGTGCATTAACAATTTTAAAATCTAACTATTTAGTTAATATTGATGGTAATAAGAAGGTGATGCTGGTATGACTGAGCTGTTCTTGCTGCTTGAACCTCGTTTTCTTGTGCAGACTTCATGACTCTGGTGAGGGGTTGCCACACGAAAGATTTGTGAAGAGCCGTGACCGTAGGAATACGGCTACGAAAAGGAAACTCGTGATCCTATCTATGGACCAGAAACTCAGTGTTGTTAGTTGTTTAAACAAACGTGGAGCAGCAAAGAACAGGCCGAAGAATTGGGGATTGGGGGACGAACAGTGTTCATGGCGTTCATGAACAAAAAATGAAACTTCTCGTGATTGTGACAGCGTGTCACACATTGTTATACTTTAACTGCTGTGAAATGAATACAGGGAAATATAGTGTTTACAGGTTTCCGCTCCTGCTGGTGCATAAATATTTCATTTTATTTTCCTTTGTTGAGTGGCATCTGAAAAGTGTTTCCTATGACAATAAGAATAAATTGGAAAGAACTTCCAAAAAGAATGTTTTATATTTTACATTTATTTTCTGTTATTTTAAGTCTGTTTCATTGTAAATATGTAGGTAATGTGTAAGTCATTGTCCTATTAAAATCAGTGTGGAAAACTATCAGAATAACTCCCTATTTAATGGTGAAGACGATATGCTCTGACTGAAAATGAATAGTGTGGTCATTTTCAAAGGTTATGGGAAAATACAAAAATTACCCCAGTATGTTTTAGAATAACCAATCTTTCATGGCAGTGTCTAAAAGCATCCATAGCATAAAAAATGGTTGAGATTGTGGTACTTGGGGATCCAGCTATGGTGGGGACAGATAAGGTAGTTTAAACAGTCATTCTGATTCCGATAATCACAGGCTATCTCATCATCTGCGATATTTTATGTATAGGCATGTTGAAATGAACCATGAAAAAATAACATATAAGTGAGAAAACCAATTGAGGTTAAATAATAACATTTAATGCGTAGACACAAACATTTTACTTTTATGAGATGTAAGCAATTTCCTCCCATGTTCCTGATTTCAAGTGAGGGGAGCTCCCACCTAATGCATGAGATTTGAGAGAGTTGTACTGTGCCCTGAGCTGTTTTTGGTTGTGCATGTTTATGGAATGGGAAGTGCTTAATTTGTTCATATTTTTGGAGAGTGCTCACTGTTTGAGTTGCGTAATTGTTGTGAGGGTCTCCTCCTTTTCCCTTGTGTGCAGTTGGGCGAGGCTGCCAAGCTCAAGCCGCTGGAAGTGGAGCTGAAGCGACTGGAGGATCTCTCCGAGTCGATAGTGCAAGACTTCTCCCTCATGCGAAAGCTCGAGGAGGAGATGAGGGACACCAATGGTGAGTGCGGGGGCTCTCCCTCTGTGGGGGAGATCTTCTGTTGTCATTGGGAAGGGGGAGCATAATGTCCTGGGGAATTATTAGTTCTCTTAAGAAAATTTACGTGACGTGAGCTCAGAGCAGATGAACAGTTTCATGGAGGTGCATTTCTGACATGAGATGGATTCATTGGTTGATAACTGGATTGTTACTGATCTGGAAAACGTGGATTATTGGGAAAATTAAAGGGATTCTTAAATGGTCGTGAAAAAAACTGGATTAGTCGGGAATAAAAAAAAATAACCAGGACATTTTTGAAGTAGCCATTTCATTTTTATTGTTTCTCAAAACCTGTGTTTTATATTTTATGGTTTGTCTTAAATTTCATATATCTTGCTTGCATGGATTATACTAGGCTTGTACCTGAGCATAACTGAAGGTATTACCCCTTTTTATGACTGAGCTTATGACACTCGGTGCTGTAAGTCTGTTGGCAGAAGGAGGTACATTACTTCTCAACTGAGTCTACTTAGCTGACTCCAAATTGCCAAATCTGGCTGCTGTTCTGTGATTTTACAAATATTACTCCTTTCTTATAATGTCAGGTGAAATGTAAAAATCCAGATTCTGTATCAACACTTCAGTTAGAATCAATCTGTTATTGTGTGTTCTTTTTAATGGTTTATAACTCAGGTTTCCAAAGACGAATGTGACTCTTTGATGCGCTAATAATTTTGTAGAAATCTGCCACTCAGAGTTTGTGTCATCTGCTCAGCACTTGAACATTAAATGAATGAAACTTGGAGGTCAAACCATGCATGGGTATATAGTAGTCAAGGAAAATTAGTATTAATTAGCATCTGTACTAAAAAATTATAGTATATAAAATGCATAAGGAATGAAGTCATAAAATTTTCATTACATACTCAAATAACTGATAGTGGTGTATTTAATATAAATGTAGAATGTTGGAATCAGCTCATTAAAATTTTATGAATCTCATTTACAAAATCATTGATTACACCTTAACCATTAATCCATTTAAAAAATCTTAACATGTAATAATTTTATTAATTTTTATTTTCCTTAGGCTCATGATACAATTTGTAGAAATTATAATTGCTCATGAATTATGGCATGTCTAGAATCACTCTCAATTTACTCTTTGCGAGAACCGTTACTTTCTCTTTATGTACACACATGGAAGTGGAAGTAATTTTAAATCCTCAGAAATTGGCAGAGGAGAGACATATGGTTTACAAGTAATAATCCTAGGTGCCCTTTTTTGAATTCTGAATATGTTTATGGGTCAATAGTAAGAACCCCAAGATAAGATACTACATATATAATAATCAGGAATAAAATTTGCTGTAATATCTGTTGAATGATAAAGGTCTGCTCATGGTATTCTGTAGTTGCAATAGAAGATGACAAGTTGTACTTAATGTTTTTCGCAAGAAGTGGATGTGGTCATCCCATGTTATTTAAAAAAATCATAATATACTGGTTAGGATAGGCTTCTGATAGACACACAATCTCAACGCTACAAAAGCCTTTTCTTCATTTCTGTTTATTTTCTGCCACCCTTTATTCCATCCGTCATGCCTAATATTTTCCTCCCCCTACCAGTCCCACCCAAAATTCTCCCCTATTTAAGTTTTCAACAATTAGGTAATTTCCACTCAGTGTGCCCTGCAACCACCTTTCCTGCCTTCTTTGCATTTCTCCCAAGAGTCTTCTACCCTCCCCTGCCAAACAAAAAATCGCCTTCGTTCATTTTCTATGTCCGTCCATTTCACCTTTTCTATCCTTCTCTACATTGTCTTTTAAATAGATTCCTGGGAATTTTTCTTTATATAACAAAAAAACCTCTAATCGGTAGGGTGGGCAGTTTCTTTCCCTTTGCCGCCTGTGGTTTCCCAGGAAGATCTGGTACCTGAAAAGTCACACAGCCTGGGCAAAGCTGAGGATGCCCAGAGGCATGCCGGGAATTGAACCCGGGCCCTCCGGTTGGAAGCTGAGCACTCTACCCACTGGACTAACACCCCCCAAAAAACTATGGATACACAAACACACACACACATGCATGCAATGAATTCCTTTCCAATATATAAAACCGATTCAGGTGTGATGTGGTGGAAACATTCCATTATAAG
>LYUA01001180.1:395154-408040 GCA_002093875.1 Calopteryx splendens | reverse complement strand
GTACTGGGTGAGCTCTATCCTCACCTACCAAACCGACCTTCGGATTGATCACTGTGATTTTTTAAATTCATTAAGGCATTTGTTAGGCCAATTTGGTGGATCTCTGTACCTTTGATAGTCCGTCCAGGATTGGGAATGAAGTAGACAACTTGGGATTTACCACCTCCCACCCTCTGAGTCAGGGTTACATTGGTGCAGACAATAATCAGTAATGAGAAAAAAAAATGAAAATTGTAATATTTTTCCTTCTTCCATTGTCTGTATTGTTAGTTAGGAGAAGTTTTGGACATAACCCATACAATATTGCTAATTAATACCATTAGCTCCTTTTCTGTTTATGCACTAAATAAATAATTACTCAAGCAACACATTATTTAGGAGGTTGGTCAGGAAACTGATTTACTTTTATTTTTACTGATTAATCCCAAAATATTAATGTATCCACCAAATACCCACTTCATAAGAATAACCTTAGTAGTTACATACTTGAACTTAACTTGGAAGCTTCTGGCTTTATCCATTGAGCAGTTAGTCAACCCTCCAACCACACACTCTGACCCATCCCCTAAATATCAATATCTATCACCAAATTTCTATTTTTTCTATTCTATTCTATTTTAATCTATTCTCTAGTCTATTTTTTGGCTTAAGACTAAAATTTTCAAGTAGCATAACTCTGAATATTCTTCCTTACAAAATAATAGTGAAATTAAGCTATTCAAAAATATATCAAAAATGGTCCCTCCTCTCCAATTTCTTACAAGAATTACTATCCCAAAATAGGACATAGTTTTATTTCCTTCATTTAATTCAATCATCTTTGGGCTACTATACAACCACCACATCCCTTACACATCATTCTATAAACAATTTGCATACATTATTTTCATCCTTAGGTGAAATACGTCACTAGTACTTTGATGACTACTACATAAAGAGCAAAAATTATCTTGCACACATATCCTGTTTCTAATGAAATCTATGCATTATTCCATAAAAATGCATTCCTGACTACCACACAGTTATGTCTTACACTTTTGATGAAGAAAATCAAAACATATAAAAAAGCCATACAAAACATAATAAGTCCCAAATCCCTCACCAGACATTGATGCCCATTTTCCTAGAACTGAATTCCACAATACCTTCACAAGGAAAAACTTTTCGAACCACCTTTAACGCGCTGAAATGTTTTTCATTAATTATTAATCATAGAATGTAGGTGGGTACCCAAAACAATTACCTTTAATGTACTTCTCTGAACACCTTGTATAATGAATTGGGCATACAAATTTTATTCCAAATCAATATTGGCCAAGCCATCTTCATTAGTAATGCTGCCTCTTGTATCTTAGTATTTTTAAAAATTATTTTGAACATATGAAGTTAAAATAAGTACATTTTAAATTGAATTCTAAAAGTGTTTCTGAATCTAAATGAAATTAAAGTAATCATCACTACGGGATATAAATCTGAGTAACTCCCCTCATTTATGGAGATGATACTAACTAGTTTTATAATTAATGAAAAACAAATTGAGTGTGACATGGTCAAAGTTTGCTCAACAGCAAAAAAAAAGCTACAATGGTGCACTTAAAATGAAATAAATTTTAATGCAAATAGTCATATCTGATGCAGTTAATAATATATTGATAACAATGAATGCTCAGTCAATTAGTCCAGATAAATAATCACTCTCTGGAGCAGGTCGACTAAGTTAACTTTTTAGTACTTAATTTAAATCATAAAGTTAGCTGGAGAAGTCACATTGAATTATTGGCCGCTAAACTTAGTTCAGTGGGTTTTCTTTTAAGACATCACGTGTTCCAATAATCAATCCATTACTTTTAGTATATATTATGGGCTATTCCAATCACAATTAATTATGGTATTATCTTTTGGGGGAATAGCTCCCATTTAAAAGAGATATTGATAGTTGAGAAAAGAGCCATTAGACTCATGGCTTCGTCTAAACAAAGGGATGTAAACCCCTTTTCAAGAAGATACAGGTATTACCATTGATATGTCTTTTTTACAACTATTAATTTTTGTAAAAAGGTACCTGTATTTGTTTAAAACCAACATAAGCATGCATAACTGCAATACATGAACAGTAAGAAAATTTGTATGTTTCATATGGTAGAGTTGGAATCTATCAAGATGGCCCATTTGCCATCGGTATGAGACTGTACAATAAATTACATGATAATGTTAAAAATTCAATATCTTTGTATTATTAGTATTAACCTGTAAGAAAGTTGAGTATGATATCCTTTTATCAGAGTGCTACTATGACATAATAGAATATTTGGGAAAGCAATGAGCACCCGAGCTACTTGTAAACATTGTTGCATACTATACAATTTTCTATTGCATATGGTATGAAATAAATTATTGGTATGTAGAAGCTATCCCGTTACCTGTTAATCTCTTCATTCCCTCATGCTGACAACTTCCATCACCTGCTTCATGTAGGTAACCCCTATCCTTACTCTAATTATTACAGTTTCCTTAAATTATGGTTTCCAGTAAATAGTGAATCTAGTACATGCTGTAACAAATTAAAAAAGAATCCAGTATGCCATTCTAGAAGAATTCTTTATTTTTAATAATTTAAACAATGCACTCATCAACAAATGTTCTGGTTTTGTGTAGTTCATCATAAAACTGAGTATGTACCTAGGCACCCATCATATGTACTAATAAATGATGTAATGAGAAAAATAATTTTCCCTTTCCAATGAATTCATGGGTAAACTTTATTTAAAGAATACAAATATATATATACAGATGTAATCACATGAGAAAGAAAAGGAAAGTACAAAATGTATAAGTTCACTTGTAAAATACCTAATTAACTTCTATCCCACTTAATATACCCTTCTTGAGCACTTAATCCATGTATCTCCAAGTATCAGCAACTGAAGGGTAGATGATTGGCTGCACTCCCTACACACCTGAAACTTTGCTCACCTTCATTTAATCTCAGGTTAAAGCAAGTGTCAGGCGCTGAGAAGCACACTTTATGCTGAACTGAAGAAAGGATCCTTTTTCAGAAGAACTTCATGCATATTATTTTCCATACTTTTCCAGGATGGGAGGCATATGTACATAATTCACAATGGTTCATCCAATCACAATAATCAAATCAAGAACATTTGCAAAAAAATATAATTACAAAAAATATAGTGATTTTGTCATCCAAGATTTAAACTGTCTCATGCCTCATTCTGCTACCTAATACTCTTTCTTTTTGGTTGCTTTGAATTATACTTCAATAAAGGGTGAATAATGGCTATTGCTCCTATTTCAAACAAATTGATTTCAGAGTATACATCCAGTCATCCCTTCTCTCATTGAACGGCTAACATTAGTTGGCTGAATGCTAGTACAACTTGCCGAGTTATGGGAAATAGTTTCTGAAACACATTCCAATGTTTTTCCTTTCCATAAAGTAGCTTTGTTCTTAAAATTAAAATAATTTTCATCAATTCACAAATGATTTTTTTGAGGCTGCTCTCTACTCAATACTGTCCTTTCCATGGTTTCTTTGTGCCAATACTGCTGTAGACAGTAAAAATTTCTCAAGCTTATGTTCCTGCCTTACTTTTAGGTCAATTGAGATTCTTTTTACAAAATTCCATTGTTTTACAATATTCTATAAATTACAATTTAATAAGTTTATTAAAATTTGAAAAATCAATTGCAATTAAATTGATCTCAATTCTTGCTTATACATAAGAGTAAAAATTATTCTAAAAATATAGTTGCTACTTAATAAAGAAAATCTTCTGAACTCCTAGGATTTAGAGGTTTATTTTCACAGGCAAGGTTTACTTTTAAAATTATATTTTAAATCACACATTAGTAAATTCTAATGAACTTTAGATAGTGCCTTTATTTTACATCAAGGAAAAGTGCAAAAGCCTGATATTTTCCAACTTATCTTAAGGTTAAAAATATACTTTTTCCTTGTATGAATTTTGATCACCGTGACTTACTTTCTTCATTTCTCTTGTATTAATAAAATATAAATGCCAATGAATTAAGTACATGCATGACCTCAGTCTTGTTTCCCCAAAGTGAAATCAAATTCAAAAGCTAATGTCATCTTGGGAAAAGTCCTGCACTATGGCTTCCAAGGTATTTCTTCCCATGAATTGTTACCTGCTGCTTCTTATGCTGGAAATGTGGAGTCTTACATCCAGAGATATAATTGAAGGGTATAACAACAGAGCAGGGTATAGAGGATAAAAGGCAGGTAGATGCATTAATATTAAGAACTATGAAGCACCAATTTAACAGAAGGAATTGTTATCAAGAGCGAACAATGCAATTTTCTGTTTTTCACAATGGATCTATGAATATGTACTTTGCCACATGTCACTTTATTTAACAACCGTTTTCACAAATTTTCAACTCTACCGCATACAATTTTTAATGTCTTGTTTTACCTATAAAGTTTTCAAATCTTTATTGTTAAATTTAAATAGACAACAGATTTTGACTTCTTTACTACAGAATATGAAAAGGACATTTTAAATATATCTACTATTTTTACGGTGAAATTTTCTAATATTGCAATGTAAGTGCAATGGCTCTTTGCAACTTCCTATGCAGCACGTTGGAAAATTCTTGCATGTTTCAGAAGTATGGGACAGCCGCTTAATCATTCTGTCGTTAATTAACTTTTATTAAGAAAAATACTTCTACATTTGAAAAGGAAACTATTAAAGTTACTATATCCTTAGGAACATTATTTAAATTTTTCACCTCTTTGGAGATAAAATTTTGGTCAAAGGGTGTTCATTGGGTATGCAATTACTTCGAATTGCATTCAGAAAGTGTAAAAGATATTTGGCTTCTATCATGAAAAACTACACCTACCCAGTCTTTGATCAATGGCAAGAGCCATGTGAATGTTTATTTTAGTTAACAAATCAACTCTAAAACTGTGATTGTACAGCCAACTTTGAAAAGCAAGCAATTGTGGAAATTGCAACATGGACCACTCTCTAGTGGGTGGTCACATGAGGTGTGAACTCTTGACCTTCGGACAAATGGTGGGAGAAGATAACCAAAACACTACTCCATCAGTGTGAGCAAATATGCATACTACAGTCACTTCAACTCATGCCCCACAGAATTGCCTGACATAGAGAATAAGGGTTAATCCAATCATTCTCATCCTTGCTTACTGAAAGGCCTTGGATAAATGGTTTCAGAAATTCACAGTTAATTTGATGGATGATAGAAAGAGAAAAAATGGATGACAGTGAATTCTTTGTGGTGAAGAGCATGTTTTGGGGATTTTATAAGTTCCTATTCCATGAAGCTCCATAATTTAATATTCACTGTAAAGATACAGAATAACCAAGTTACCTTATTGTACAATGAGATGTGATAGTACCTTATGAGTAAATACATCCAGAGAACAGTTAAAATCTAATGATAGGGTGGTATTATAGTGGAAGACTATGGAAGTGAAAAGTCAGGTGAAGTTTTTCATTCAAGTGGTTGCCACTGTAGAAGCATCAAACAAGAGGCACGTTCAGAAGCAGTATGGACAAAATTTCAGTTAGTGGCTCATTGAATTTCTTGCCACCAAAAAAGCTAGCATGAGAAATGGAAGAGCCTGATATAAAAGGCAGAGTATGGCTAATGAAGGAATTATTTGTCCAATAGGATTCCAAAAATATCTGCATTGAAACTTCCCCCAAGGAATTTGAATTGCATACGGTACATAGTGGATTGGGTAATATTGGTTCCTATCTAAAGGTCCCCAAAATCTTACAATGCTCCAAGAGTACTGTAGTTTCAATGTATAGAAAATCCAGCAGTTCTGCCATAACATAAGATAGTATGTATTGCCAAAGTCATAAAGCTTGTGATGGGGGCACTTCTGAGTGATCGGCAAACCCAGCTTTCAAAAGCAGAAGCAACTTGACTCTCACTTTTTCTCCATGTGGAGCATTGAATTTTGAATCAAATAGTGTGAATATGTCTCTGGCCCCACTAATGTGTGTTGCAATCAAGAGTCCAACAGTAATTATCCAAGCAGAACACTTTTCTTTTGGATGGGTCCAATTGAAATTTCAACTTTCTGGAACTTTCAGATTGAATTAAATATTATGGAACTAATTACTCTCTTGCCTCTTGGTGTTTAGATTAGAAGCAGGCAGGCTACAGTAGGTAACAGAAAGGATAAATTAAAATTTCAAAAGCAGGAGAGGTTTGGAGAGCAAGAAGGAAGAGGAATGGAGTAATATTTGATTTCCAAGGACAAATGGGAGCCTAAAGATAAGCAACCAACTATAATGCAGCAATTAAAGTTTTGCAATTCATAGTTATGGGGAATTCAAGTGCTTTTAAAACTGTGTATTAATATTGTTTTATAATTTAGATATATTTTGCACTTCAGACACTGAGTGGAAAGTGGATACCCAAGATCAAAACAATCTTGACTTGACAATGAATTTCCCAGAAGTTGCTTACTATCTGAATTCATTCAAACCATTCCAGGGTCAGGACATGAACTATGAGCTATCAGGTGGATGTATTACTAACCTAGCCATTGCAATCAACATGTTTCATTCACATAATTGCTTTTTATCACATTCGATTGTCTCATATACCTACTCTGTATTTTAAGTCATAGCTTTGCATTAGTGACAAATATATATTAATGTAAGAACCTTCACACCCTCCCTGTTTTTATCAATATACAGAGTGACCTAGTTCACCTTAATCAAGTGCCATCAGAACTCTTTTTGAAGCTCAAATTCCAGTACATGGCGGAGGAGGGGTGAGAATTGGGATGAAGAAATTATTTAAGAAAAACAAAAGGAGAGGGAGATTAGTGTTTTCTTTGAGGATGAGGATCACAAAAGGAGACATGAGGATGAGAGGTAAAGAGTATGCTTAAGGAGAAGTTAAAAAGTGTAATGGGAGTTGGATAGGTTAACCCAGAGATTGTGATTCATGGTACCTTGTCCCAAACACCTGCAAATTTAGCTTAATCAAGCAGATAAAGCCCATACTTATTCCCATCTGCTTCACCATCAAGGGCCCCTTCCCAATCACCAACTCGTCATACATTGGAATCTAAACTTATACAAGTTTACTGATGATGCCTTACAAAAGTAACTGGTCACTCAGTGAGTAATGATAATAAGTTATTCTTTTATTAATTACAGATAAATTGTTTCAATTATTAAAATTATAAGGACATATCATTTATACCTTGACCAGAATTTACACTTGGTGATCGATGAGCAAGGTGGTCGAATTAAAAATCAACCATACATTGCGTGAAGATTTCAGCAAGTGTGCCACACTGCAGCATTGTTTGATCTCTTGCTCTCATCGTTGAATGATATGGCCTGGAGGATGATCAATGGAGACTGAACTTACTTCCAACACACCTGAAACTTTGCTCACCTGCTTCTTAAATGATCAGGCTGAGCAAAGATTCAGGCCCATCAAGAGTAAGCAGGATGTTCAATCTTCGATGACTAAAATCCATAAATGCCTGAAAAACAAAGAGACACTAGTAAGTTCACAGACAATAATTAGTTCAAATTGCATGTACCCAAAGTGCAAGAGTCCACATAATGGGCAATAGCTTATTACCTAAACAATAAGAAATGATCAGGAACATCTTTATATACCATTTCGAATAAATGGATGTGATTTATCAATTCCTATCATGTTAAAAAAATATTATGAATTGGCGCATAAATATCCCATAAAAATTTTTGAAATACATTAATTGAAAGACCTTATGTATTAAGATTTTTTATTGAAATAACCTCTCAATTTAATGGACAATCCCTGAGATTAATGTTTGAATTATAATGATGACTGCATGAATTTTTTTTTCTACAAAATGAACACACTATCGGATAAGGAATTCACACACATTGTTTTGGAGAATACATTGAGGGGGGAGAATTGTAAGTGGATCATTTAGCAGATCTAAATAAGAATGACAACACCATTAGACAGATTCATGAAAGAGCACACTACCAAATGAAATGGAATAAGGTGGGATAGATCACTCACGGTGAATCAGGAGGTCCAGGAGGCATTGGTTACCACCATAGCTATGGTTACCACCCCCCATGGCCTGCTATGAAACACCTCCCACACACAAATTTGGCTAAAATCCCATATTCATCTGAATTGTACCAAATCTCACGAAGGACAGTTTTAGAATTTTTTATTTTCTCACACAATGAGAAAAGGAGATTCGAAGTGGGAGAACCTATCACATATATGAATATTTTCATGCAAAATATAACTTACACACAGGCATATTCCTCTGCTTAATTTTATACCTCTTTCGACACTTTTGTTTACTTCACAGAATCACTCGTCACAGAAATCACATTAACCAGAACACATTATGAGATTATAGTTCAAGATAAAATCACATACTATCTCACGTCTGTTGCAAAATGATCAGACAGGGCTATGCACGATTGTTTTTAGAATAGTGGCTGACACGGTGAAAGCACAGACAGATATGACTAAGAGGATTTCTTCTTACAGGGAACCGCGGTCTAGGTCCCTCCTGTATCCCACAATCTTTAGTATTCTGAGCGTGGGTGCACATACACTGAGAAGCTGGTGAAGAGAGATCTGGTGTTTTTTAAGCTTTCGGTACCCATCGGGGGAGCCTAAGCACACTGCCTCCCCTTTTTTTGTTATGCTAAGGCAGAGGCATTGATGAATTTCAAATTTTTTCACACTGAAACATTTGAGTTATCAAATCGTAGCTTTAATTGGGACATATACTGCAGCCATATTCCCAATTCGGAACGGGAAAAAAAGACGAAATAAGCTTGAACTTAGGGATTAAAACCGGACGTGGCCGGCTCTTGGCGTACATCGACAAAAGGGATCAAGGTTTAACGTCCCACAGAAATATAATTGAAGCATTACGCACTCATTACGCGGGGACCTGAATTCTAAAGAATTATATTCTACTATCCCCAGGAATCGAATACGGTCCTTTTAGTGATGGAAAACCGGTACTCAACCTCGTATTTCATTTTAACTCCTATTTCACTCCTGCCCACCCATATGCAGGGCCGAAAGTTAGAGAAAGGGTTAAAGGGGGCGTGCCCTTTTCAATACCCCTCGGACCCCATAAAAAAGAAAGTCAAAATCTCTTAGGAGTAAAATTCTGGCAAAAAGCTCCCATTTAAAACGTTAGCGTTGTGGGGATTTCAGGATTTTTAAAATTTTTGCATGTCCCCTCAAAAATATAGGTATGGAAAATACCCTGTCCTTTTCCACCTGATCCTTCCTCCGCGCGCGGTTAAAATATAAGTAACGTCCCAGCCATAAAGCCGTCCGGATCGGCGATAAAAAACCGCTAAATCGGGTGGGCCTCGCGATATGAGGCAGGATGAAAACCGGATGGTCGTTATTTTTAGGTCCCGTCGGAAGGATTGCAACACTGCGGGAAAGAGTTGCTTGGTGCGAGATAATGCCGGAATAACTAACACTGACACACACACGGCCGACGAATCTAACGAAACTTCCATCGCAGCCGTTCTTAAACAAAAAACGACCTGCGCGGCACGGTGTTTCGACACGTTGGAAGAGGTACCTTGAACAATCGTTGGATGGCGACACCAGGTTCAAAGTTAAGTTCCAAATGACGGCCCAATCACAAGACTTGCCGACGCCAAAAGGGAAGGCTTCGAGCCGAGAGAAACGGAGCTCCACGATTGTACGATACTGTTGGCTATGCCCGCCTCTGCCGACCACGACAGGGCGAACACCTCTCCGCCGCCCCACTCTTGCAACTCTCCCTCTTCAGCAGCGCTTCCGCACAGACCCCTCCCTCTCCCTGCTCCCCCTCCCCCCTCCGGTCACTTGGTCACGACCTCACTCACACTGGAGTGGGAGGTAGGGGCTCATTATGCCTCCCAACCCCCTCCTCGGCCCACACCCCCTCTCTCCCCGATCCCCCGACACAGCAAGAAGTTTCCCTCCGCTGCGCTGACACATCCGGTGAACTGAGCGCTTCTTTTCCCATCGCCTCCGACTCGTGGAACTATGGAAACACCGGAGGAGTCGGTCGGCAGGAGGGGTTTGAGGGGCATCGAGGCAGGGCCCCGGGAGTGGAAAGGGGTCGATGACGAGCCCAGCCCCCACCCTCCTTCCGCGTTTGCATTTGGCTTCCCGAGTGGTCAAAAACCGTCGGCAACGAGTGAGAAAGCTAGAAATCGCACGTACGGGTTACTACTTTCCGGCTGGGTTCATTCTTTTACGGCCAGAGTTCGAATGAAAACGGGGGAATGGGAGTTGGGTGGCGGAGGAAATCTTAACCACACACATAATATACAGCCAATGGTAGGTGGGTAAGGAAAAGATAAGCGAAAAACTTTGATATGGAGCGTATTGTACGGCGTGGAAACATGGCCTTTATCGCAAGAGGATAGGCGTAGGTTGTGGAGGCTTTTGGGATGTGGATGGTGAGGAGGTTGGAAAGAGTGAAAGGGACGGAAAGGAAAACGAACGAAGTTATGGTCACGGTAGGAGAAGAAACGAAGTTATTGGGAGAAATTCATAGGCGGCAGGAAAAGTGGCTTTAGGGCGTATTGATTGGCAATGGATTGATTGTTAAAGACTGCGACAGAGGGGAAAATGTTGGGTAAGCGAGGTGGGGGGAGGAAAAGATCAGGCCTGTCGGACGGAATGAAGGGTGGCAAGAAGTACTCGGAGTTAAGAATGGTTTTTGTGCTGTCGGGTGTAATGATGTTAATGGTGTGTAATCTGCATAGCAGCGGTGTCCATCAAAAACAAACCTAGAAGGTAGACTACCATTAATAACATTGGTTGGTAGAAGGGGGTAAATATTAGTGGGCTTTTGGGCTATCAGGGGAAATCTCGAAGGGGTTTCTTCCCCTTTTGCTACGCGACAGTCTAGAGCGGAGGCAATACGGATACTCATCGTGATTACCTCGACATTCTTAAGGAATTAGCTCATTCTTTATTTATTCATTTAACGTCAAACGCTTACCGCGGAATAGCTCTAGTCATAGAAAATAGTTCTCGATTCTGAGGAAATAATTCCAATAAAACTTTTCGGAATGACTCGAAATGATATTTTAAGAACGCAGCCCTACAAGCCCTTTCATGTCGAAAGTCATCTACTAAAATTGCCTTCCTTCGTGTATTATCCACCTTTGAAGCTCTGTGGGCGGTTTTGATTTGGAGGAAATTACACGTTGCGTTCTTAGAGGTCATCCCATTTCCAATTGCATCGACTGCCCAACCAAATGCTGCCACTGGTGGCTCTTAAATCCCAAGAGAATTAAAATTGCATATTTCAACCGTTAAACTTTTGAATAGACCAAAGAAATACTGTATTAATTGAGAAAAATACAAGATATGAGGGAAATAATTAAAGCCCTTGATAGCGATGAGAAGCCTTGGGGAGTTATTAACTTTCTCATTCACATTTCAAATCAGGCTCGGAAAGTTGAGCAATATCGCGAATTTTAAGTTCAGAGGCTACTGTTCCTAATGATCCATAAAAGTTTGATACTCCGTTTTTCTGCAACACTGGATGGACTTGCTTAAATTAAGTCAAATGAATTCACCTTTATCTCAAAATTAAATTACTCCCTCCTAAGTCTTCTCTCGTTGAATTTAAACGCGAAACTTACTAAGCAAAGAACTCCTTCGAGAATTTTTGGTTAATGAGACGGCCACATCTTTTTCTTTGAAACACTAAAATTTCCCATCATTGCAACATCCCCACGTTCCCTACATGCTGTCGTTTACATTTTCTTTTGAATACAATAGTTTTGTCGCAAGGATCAATAATAATATTCGCCCATTCCTATGATATAGTCGGTAGTAAAAATCTGAAAATATTTATATTTACAATTTAAATGTGACCTATATAACATTTAAAAATTATGCTTTTAAGAAATTTAATACCTATATATATATAATACTCGAATCGTCTCAGACGTGATGAATGTTATCTTAGAGCCAAGTAGGTAGGGACTACAAAAGGCAGTTAGAATAAATTTTTAAACGGCGAAGATACTACCAATATAACCATTGCAATACACATTTCAGCTCAGGAAGTTCCATCAGCAATATGTAGTAGAAACGCTTGTAAAATTAGAAGAGGTGCCAAATATCGACGAGGATAATTCCCACGACACACGTTCATTTCCTCGTCAAATTTAATAAAAATTAAGTTGTTAACATACGTTGGAATATATGGATTAATTCTCATCAAATATTGTCCATTATTACTCCACTTTATACTTATCAAACATTGAAGATGGCGTGAGATACAAAATCGACTATTCAGGCAGCACTTATAATTTTTTACTTGCTAACCTCTTGGAAAAATAATAAATCTGCGTAAAGACAAGTATATCTGTAGGATAATGTGTTCTTGGTACGCAAACACTAGAAAAAACAACCACTTATATGACCTCTGCGACGCTCAAATTCTTTTATCCGTATATCATCCAGTTTTTTCAAGTCAAAAGCTTTACTGGCTCTTTTTAAATTTCCATGCATGATTAGTTTTATTTCTTAATCCTAAGAAGACCCTAGATACCACCTCACAAAATATGAAATAAGTAAAGCTGATGTCACTTATAAACACGGCAATGAGGAAATTAACAAGGTACCATTTTCTAAGTATCTAAAAATAAAAGTACACATGGGTGTGATAAGAATATGAAGTTAAGAAAAAAAGGTTACATCTTATCCGAAGTATAATATATATGTATATAGATGAATATAGAATAAGTAAGCAGCCTTAATGCATTAAAAAAATCCCTTATTTGTATGAGTCAACGTGTAGGTACACATTCATACCAATGCACGCGGACACACT
>LYUA01001180.1:170525-181784 GCA_002093875.1 Calopteryx splendens | reverse complement strand
TATAGACACACGTGTTAAAGCATCTATTTTTTATTCCTCGTTTCTGCTTTGGTAAAACCAGTGACGTCTAAGGTTAGGAAACGTCTTCATTCCTACACTTATTTATGCATGCAACACACGAGAAATATTAGTATTTCTCTCATCTCGAATTTTCGTGGAACATGTTTCATTGCATAAGTACATGCAATTTACTGGATGCGCATTAATAAAAAACGACAAGATAAGTTTACAACTCCTAAATTCCATTTGGAAATTTTTCTTTTTGTGACCTTATGAGTGCATTTATTCGCCATCCTCGGCCTTAGAGAATATTGAATTTTCTTAAAATGGAGGGTGATATATTGAGATGAAAATTTAAGCCAGCGATGACATTTCTCTGAATTCCTATTCCTCTTAATTGCAAAGCCAATGAGGTCGCGCTGTCCATTCGTGTGAGTCGCATCCATACGCATCCCTTTTGTGGCGGTACATCCCAGATTCATTTTAATACCCACATTTCGGAATTTAATGCCCTAAATAGAGATTAATAACGTCTTGCAACCTATTATACTACGCACGGACACACGTTTGTACAACTATCACAGTGTTTTTTAAATGGGGTACGTGCGAAAATAGCGACAGAAATAAGATAATTCTTAGCGTCTGGTATGAGCCTACAGGTCTGAGGAATGTTTGTAACGCTGCAACTGTAACCTAATAAATGCTTCACCTCCCCTCGGTTTTGGCTCATTCATCGTACTATTCTCGCTTGAGTTCCTTGTTATGTGATATACCTAGGCGAGAGGACAAGTATTAAAGAAAGAGTTTATTGTTATGAGAATTATTATTACGTTAATTCTCTGGTATTTACTACCATTGATTTTTATCATTAATTTACTACTATACCATTGCACTCCAATTGTAATTTTCATTCCGGAAAATATTATGCCAAAACGAATTATGAAAGTAAACGATATTTCATCTGCGCTTCAGTTCCCAACCTTAAGATTTTGAAATTAAATGGAATCACTCCTTGAAAAAGTGGAATTATTTTAATTAATAAGGATTCACGTGTTTCGTGGGTCGCATGGTATCAGTTTGATAGGCCCTCCAACCCTATCACCCTGGCGACGCACCGAATTTGACCTCGCCGCCGTTCCTCTCCTTTCTGGAGAAAAATTATACATTCCGAATGATCCCTTGAAACTTTGTACTTTAAAAATGATTTACCAACAGATTATGAATTATGAATGGTTTAATTTGTTAGAAAATTTAGAAAGAGATATGAAACAAAGAAATTTACTCTGACCTAAGAATCGAAACCGCATCTGGAATTTGAATGAAACTTTGTCACGAAGCAGGTTGCTCTGTGCTGTACACGATGAAAAAGGGAAATTATTGAGTTACTTTATTACTTAATGGCATAAAACAGAAATTTTCCAAAGTACCATCCACCGCATGAAATTTGAAAGGGAGCATAAGAATCTTTCTTTATAACAGCATTTAGAGTGACGATCAATTTCCACCACTAGGATTTCCATTTCATTTCCATTATAATTCCAATACTTGAAAATAATATTTATATTCCAATTAGACTACTGATAGACAAATTAATATCTTTATATATAAAAACTTGCATTTACTAAAGACACAACATTAGTTAGCCTTATAAGAAAGGTAGAAAATGATACGCACGTACACTGCAGATCAGAAAACTAATATACTTTTCATCACTGATGGCAACTGCTTCCAGAAATATTCTGCGGGATCAGAAATGTCGTTATAGGGAATCTAAGCCACTACTTATTTGACAAACAAAAACTATAAAAGTAACCAAACGGCTATGCCTACAACTAGCATTGCATAAGAATGTATTTAAGTAACGGCCACACAAGTCTCAATATAATTTTTGATTACAGGTTAACACTGAATTTTAATACCTACTCTTTGTTTTTTTATCAGAGTCCTGAATCAAAGACATGATGTTTGATATAAAATATTCACTCATGGCTTCATATTTAACTTTCTCAGTAGTATGATGTATCTTTCGTTTAAGGTGGCAATTATAACGCCAGAGTATTTGTATTAGAATATATACGTCAAAATGAAAGAATGAAATGCCAATGTTTAAATACCGAACGGATTCAGAATAGCTGATTACTTTGAAAAAATAGTATTTGGCATTAAATTAATGTCTAAAAGCATGCCATAAAAATAGACTGTGCACCACGTATGTGGTAATGGAGAGAAGTCAGTATGGAATAAAGGAACTTTTACAAAATTCTCCTTTAACGTTATGCCTCTACACCCGTGCTCTACACTAAACTCCTTGAGTAATGTGAGGGGGGTGAGCTGGAGGACAATGAAAATGGTATCCTCTTGCCAGGCTTGGCCGTATTATTTGATTTTTGATCGAGCGGCACTATTTACCAGCAGAGTTATTTATTAAAAACGGTACATTCTGTTTAAAATAAAGTGTACCCTGTCGTTAAATATAAACAAAAGGCATGATTATACGGTATTTATATACTAATGTATATTATGTCTCACCATACAAAAACATATTATCTTCAGTAAAAGTGTTTCATTAAAACATATCAACACGACACGGGGTTAAATTATTAACTTAAAATACTTTTTAATAGATATAATTGGAAATTAAGTAGCAAATAGTATGGGCCATAAAATTTTAAACTCACATTAGATATTTTTGAATCCTTTTTGTGGGAATTATTTTATGGCACTCACCCAAGTATGGAAACTTACATACTATATCCAACTTATCTTGAATCAAAAAATTCCAAAACACTATTTGCCGGTACCATAACAAAATGTTTAACCCTTCCCGGCGAACTCAAAAAGGCCTTGGGACAATGATTCCGCGTGCGGTTGACCTCAGGAGACACGCATCGCTGCCCTGAGGGGCGGGTGTCCCACCGTCGCCGCCCGCAGCCCTCCTCCCCGCTGCCACTCCCCCCTGTTACCCCCTCTCCCTCCCTCCTTCCCCTTCCCTCACCTGCCATCCCCCGCTGCCGCCCTGCTGCAGGGCGCGGGGACGCGGCCCCATGCGGGTGGAATCAAAACGGGGCAGCAACACGGGAAATAAAAGGAAAACGTCTGCTATCTCCGACGCGTCGACAAGACATCTGAAGGAACATCCGCCGAACGATCCCCGCTAACTTGCCTCCAGAGCCCGCGACACTTGACGAGGTTAATTGGAGGAGGGGTGGGCCGAAACAAGCGGGCTGATTGAAAAATAAACCGGCTCCCGGATGACGCTTTTGCTAATTAATAATTCCCCAAATCTCGAGCGTGGAGTCAAGGCAGAATTGTCGGAATCCGTTCTATGGTAACGATTTCGTTCCAACTTGTCCCGAACTAAAGTAAGCAGAAGGCATAGTGAGGAAACAAAAAGTTTCTTGGAAATCATGCCTGTTATATTGGTTTTTTCGTCCTCTTTACAGGCTTATTGAGCGTCCACAAGTTCGTTGAAAAGTATTGGATTGAGCCTGAAAGCATATCAGAGGTGACAGCAAATTATAACCAAAACACAGTCAAGGTACAAACTGAACAAAATATAACAGATACGCACTTATAGATTACGTGGAATTTTAGGGTGAATAAAACTATGGATTAAAGAGTACTCGGAGATGAATTTTAATCATCAGCAATAAATTAATCTTAACCCTACCATTATCAAGTAGTAGCGGTTGAATCAATCTGTTCATTATACTTCTAAGAACAAAAGTCAATGGAAGTAATTGGTCTATGCGTTTAATTTTGTAATATTGCATTGCTTGTAATTAATATAACAACAAATTGTTCCAAAAATTAAATAAATGCTATAATATTTATTTTTTAAGAGATTCCTCAGTAAATTCTTCAAGATGCTACAACTGCTCATTTACGAATGTGTCTTCGATTTATGCGCCCGATAATGATCTAAAATTTCAAGTTTCAATTTCAAAATGGACGATTGACAAATTGTTGGTAAAAGATTAATTACTGGTGGTTACATTTACTATCACCTAAGACCATGAAACCGAAAACTGTAACCTTAACGTAGGGATCCTCAATGGTTCTCAACAGTCAACAATGTTAGTGAAAGGCAGCATTATTAGTTTTGACTCGACAACGAAAAACACCGCCCAGACTTACCCAGGTTTTGGTCGAATTTCAGAATGGACTGGCTAGATACCGAAAACATTGTTTAATGCTAGTAAGAAGTACAAAGGCAGGCCCGAAAAAGAACTGGATAGCTGCAGGGAGAAGAATGAGAAATATAGTCATGCATGAAATCTTGAAGAATGAAAGTCGTGTTTTGGGATACCTATTCGAATTAGCATATGCTATTGTAATATACACTTCGAATAAACAAATATTATGCTTTCTTTTTCTTGTTAAAAAAATTAATGAAAACTAATTTTACAAAATATAGTATTAGGAATTTTACGTTTAGAAAAACTGGTTTTCGGATAAATGAACTTTAAAAAAAATGGATTAGGAGAAATGACCAGATATCAAAGTCAATGCCTGATTAATAAGGCAGTATCGACTATTTTGTCTTCCCCTCTCTCTCTCTATCTCTCCATACTCTCTGTTTCAATAAAAATTTATATTAATTTGTTTTAGAACAATACCGAAAAAAGAGCGAAGTAATCAAATGCCCACATTTCACATTTTTCCTTAGGAATTACGTTTAACTTTGCTCGATATTTTTTGGATTTTGTTCCCACACTTATAAAAATAGAATCCTTTCTCCGTGTAACGGCCCTTTCTCATTACATTTCTAGTACTGCCTGCGGTCTGATGAAAAGTTTGAAGAACTCGGAACATTGGACTCACTGTGCAGGAAACTTCCGCATGCTATTCTCATCTCGACAATCCTCCTCACCCAGCTTTTTCCAATTTAAATGTGCTTCCCAGAAGTTCTCCACCTGAGGCACTCGCTCTGCTGGTTCATAAAGCTTTCGTGCAGAACACTCCCGTGATACATTTTAATAGATATTCTATTTTGTCATCGAACGGGCATGTTGTTTACATGCTTTGACTCGAGTCTTGCAAGGTAAAATGGGTGACGTGGAATCGGAGGTGGTAAAAAACATAGTGTCTCGCAATATAGAACGTATCGGAATTGTTCAACATGGTAGGTGCTGGGTAGAACTTATCCCTTCAAACACAGATAATAAGAGCAAGGACTAAAAGCTTTTGAAATAATGGAGATATTTCTGTCATTATTATCACTTACTTTCCTTTCTCTTCTATTCACTCCTCAAGATAGAAGTTCAACCGACAGCCGGCCTCGGTGAAGGCGGGGTAACATCCCCGCAGGCCAATCCGGAGGTCGCGGGTTTGGACACCACCTAAGTGGATATTCAGCCACCACCTAGGACATGGATGTGAGTTAACGTCTTATATATTAAAACACATGTATTTGTGGTTGGCGGTATGCTTTAAATAAATTATAATTAATATTATTACAAAAACGGTTTCCTACCGGAGACGCGTCGAAGAAAAACTATTTACAAAGTTTAAACTAGACCTAAATCGAAACTGTCATTGCACACGCCCACCTATCCTCCTCTCGTAGTAAATATTGTGTTCAGAAGAGTAAATTCCAGAATCAAACAAAAGAATGGGGTAAGCTTGTGATAAAATGGTATTTTTAATTGAAGGAAAATACTAGAAGCGTCAACACCGAGCCTGATTTCTTTTCACATAAAAACACGAGCCAAGAGGAACAAATGCTAAGCGTGAAATAACAATGAGTTTGCGTTTCATCTACGTACGTACTCCGGTGACAACAAATGTATTATGCAAACGCTGTGAATGGTATATTTAAATCCATCCATTTAAATCCATCTGCATTTCGGGGATAGTGGTGCTAAGTTTCAATTACGAATGATTTCGCAAAAACCCCAGCATTTGGTAATTTATAAATTTTCCGAACGGTTGTTAAATATAATAGAAAAATTAAAAAAACAAAACACTCGTCATAGGTACTATTGTGTGGCATGGAATTATTTTCCAGCTCTCCTTTGCCATTTTCTAATATTAAGAAAGAATTTTTATTTAATTTTAGGATTATTAAATTAATGTTATGTTAAGTAATACCGATGTAAGTTATTACTTCCTCTAAATATTATAAGAATCAGATATCCCCAAATAATGTCATATGATAGTGCAAAAAATTAAACGGATTCACACATTAAAATATAGCCAGTTCTCAGAAGAGATTATATATGATATATATATAACCACTTCTCGCCAAATATAATATATATAGGTATATATATAAAAGTATATATATATGTGTGTATATATATATATATATATATATTTACATACTTTCCCTCGGGCGCAATATGCTTGCATTGGGAACGGCAAAAAATATGGAGTGGGTATCTAACCAAAACATTCAGAGATTGTACAGCCATACTAGTTTCCTTAAAACACAGTATCTACCAACGTAGAGGTCCAGGGTTTGGCGTCAAAATATCCGGAATTTCTCTCATTTGATTGCATTCTGTTTTTCCTCCGGTGGAGGATTTAACGTGGATTAGATTCCAAAAATATTGGGCAAGTGTCATATGTTACCAAGCCGGCTGGAAAAATTTTAACCTCGAAAAAGGTCACACAAAAACTTATTAAAACTGATATAAAATTTGAATCATTTTCGTTGAACGGGACTAGAGCCTCCGTGGCGAAAATATGAAATCACAAATGTTCGCAATATATCGCATGCCAAATTTCTTTACGGCCTTAGAACGTTTTTCTTCTAATACATCTCATGATTCTGCAGAATTTTTAATAAAATATTTTTGAGGATGAAACTTTTGTAAAATTACCAAATCGACTAGTTTTCTTACAGTTGGGACTTCATCAAAGCAGTGTAAAAACTGAAACGGAGACAAATGATTAAATCTATTCTTAAAAGTGGAATTTATACGATCTGTAAAGTTATTACAGAGCCAACGATTTTTGTTCCACCATGCCAAATACCTAGCTCTTACTCTTTGAGAAGAGATAAGGGTGTGAGTGAAACTAGGAAGGAAAGAAAGGGGAATAGGTACCATTTTGTCAGGGAACATGAACATAGGCAGGTGGTTTAAGTCATAGATGCAAGAAATCATTTTCTCCTCTTCATCTATTTCATCTCTATCTCACTCCTCCAATACCTCTCTATATAAAGATGGGCCCACTCTATCTAATTCATCCGAAGGTAGCAAAATTATATAAAAACCTAGGACACGGAAAATAAATTTATTTCAGATTTAAAAAGTTTGCAGTTTCTTCCCTCAAAAGTGGACAAGTTCCACAATATACCTCTGGCACGAAATCGTCTAAAGTAAATTGTTATACAATGCGCAATGCTTGCTGATGTCCTCCATAAACTCTAGCAGGGATGGGGTATATGTTTTGATAACTTTCATTCGATAACCCCTTGATTATTATCACTTCGAGTATTGGCCCATGTTCGATAAAATTCTTGTTAAGATTTTTGATTTGGTATACTATACGTTAGTTTTTCAATTTTGTTTTAATGAATCTAAATACTTAATCTTGAATAGGGAATAATGCTTTACTGGGAATTAAGTTATGCCGGTCAGAACATCATTTTCGTGCCGGATATGAAAGAAAAAACAGATAAAAAACTTTCACCCAACATTTATATTGGAATAAAACGCTTGTTACTGCCAGGTTTTCCACAGATTTAAGCAGGCGGCACGACGTCTTTCACCAAAACTTTGACATAATCGTGAGCAAATAAGGAAGGTTATGGCCGAAATATATAGCCCAGGAGGGAGTGGCGGGAGAGGAGTGGGAGAGTTCGGATTTCGAAAAGATAAATAAAGACAAACGGAGGGTGGGATCGTAGAAAGGCTAAAGGACAACGAGGGTTGCATAAAACAACACAGGGCTGTACTCCATGCAGGGAACTTCAATGTAATATGTTTTAATAACGAAATTTAGTGACGCACCCATTTTAACAAGCCAATGAGTTATGAGTACGTATTGTAACCGTTATGACAATCAATTCTTCTTGGCAAATGTAAATCAAAGAAAGGTTCGCAAATAAAACTTCGGCGTATTTATTTATTGTTGACACTTGATTCGGTACAAATTTGAATCAATATATCAAATTATCTTTTCCAAAGTCTTCCGATGCATCAAAACAGCTGTATCGATCATATTGATTCCTTTGCCCTCATCTAATCTGGCGCTCTTTGAGGCGGTTCGGCGGAGTGTATGGCATCCTTGTACATTAATTTTATATTGAATCACAAAAGAGTAAATATCTGAATTATGAGATGCATAACATGAAAGGACGGATACGTAAAAATCGGTCGCAATCGACCATTCGATCTCCAGTTCGCTTTAAATAGACTGACGAAGTATAATACTCTATTTTCCTACACCAGTTGTAGGCATCAATCAAGACGCATCGGATGTGAATGGAAATGGAAAGAGAGGTGTAATGCAGGAGAAAGAGGAAAAAAAATCAGCTTGGCAGAGAATGAGAAAAAGAAAGTTTCAAATGGGATGGAGGTTATCACATAAGGAATGAGAGTTCACGGGACGAAGTAAATAGGTAGTTCTTTGCTCGAAAGAGGGCAGGGAACATTGAGAATAGAAAGGTGAGGTGAAAGCAGATGAAATGTTTTGAGATAGAGAACGATAAAATTTTAAAGCGTGATCTCAAAGAGACAAATAACTTTCTCGGTTCTTTAAGGATTACTACGAATTGGCAGTACTTGTGTAATTCATAGGAATGAATTCCGAAAAACCGTTGATATTGAATATAGTAAAAACAAAAAAATACATATTAGATGCACACAAAAGTGTAAACAGAAAATACTAATCATAAAAAAACACTGGAAAAACAACAAGTCCAGCGAAACAAACTGACTGATATAAAACTTTCCTATAATTAAAAAAGGTAGTACATACTGTAAATGATATATATTTACGGTACTGCATCGTTGAGGCCATGCTATTTAAAGCATTCTCTTCCCACCAACAGAATTCAAAGAGTAAATATTTTTAGGGGCATTCAACAAAGGGGGAGTGGTGCAGTATTACGAGCGACGACAGTTGAGTTTGTATCGCATAAGAGGAAAAATCCAATACCAAAATTCACATCACAAAAAAATAGTTTTTTCACATGACGGTATTCCAATTCAAGAACTTCAGGTAAAAAAAGAGCTCGCCTCCCAACGTACTCAACTTGTCGGCTTCATTACTTAATGCACGCTTTGTTGTTATTTCACTGAAACGCTTATAACTGCAGGGTACGCGGGTGGACTCTTTTTGCGTTTTAGGGTTGCTTCCGTCACTTTCTCTTAATTTCCGAGCAAAAATGTCGTAGGCTGACGTTATGGAAGTGAATACTGATATCTCGATGTAGGCAGCGGGGAACAAAAAAAAATATAATTTTTTTTCAACGTTTCGCTGGAACAAAAATATCGAATATTCCGTTGTACTTGCATGAAAACTTGGGAAGGGAGGCTCATAGGAATCGGGGGGATGATGGAAGGCGGGTTGGAATGAGGCAGGGGATAGAGTGAGCATAGGACTCGCATGGTGCAAAAGGCGAGAGAGGGAAGGGACGG
Organism: Calopteryx splendens; assembly: GCA_002093875.1. Taxonomy (NCBI): domain Eukaryota; kingdom Metazoa; phylum Arthropoda; class Insecta; order Odonata; family Calopterygidae; genus Calopteryx; species Calopteryx splendens. The sequence continues at coordinate 172,191 of LYUA01001180.1, read as the reverse complement.
GGGGCGTGGGCGGTGCGGGGGTGCATCGCTCGGAAGGATGGGAATCTTAATAATGGTGCCATCTCGCGAAGAAAGGAGCAATTAGAAAGGAAGGAAAGGGGAAGGGTCCTTCTTGGTTGGCCCAATTTATAGGCTCTCCCTTACAACCCCCTCAGTGCGTAGTAGTTGGTAATGGGAAGAGCGGGATGCTCTTTCTTTCCTACCCCCGAAAACATCCCTACCTTCCCGCACACTCTCCCCGCCCTCCCCAACCCCTCCCCGGCGAGGAATGCTCCGCTCCCATCCCGTTCCGTTGGGCGCCATTATTTTGGTGCTCTTGCTCGCCAAGTAACGACGAAACCCGAGTGCTCGGGATCGGCTTACAATTCCCACCGCCACCCACCAACCCGCTGCTGCTACTCATGCGAGTCGATTAATCACGTCAGAGGGGGTGGGTGGGTAAAGTGGAAGGGGCGAGGGAGGGGCGGGGGGGTGAGGGGAGAGAGAGAAGAGGGGCATGATAGTCGATAGTCGGGGGGTGGGGAGAGGGAGTGAACGCTCTGGATGTCGGGGGAATGTGCGGAATGGATGATGGAGAGAGGGGGAATGGATCGTGGATGGGATTGCGCGGCGGTTGAAGGAGGGGATGGATCGCGGAGCGAGGAAGGGATTGTGGTAGAAGTGGAGGAGGTTAGTGGGGTGAATGGATCGTTAAATGGAAAATGGTTTGCGGAATTGGAAAAGGATTGGGAATGTACACAGCTAGAGGGAATGAGCTGTGGAGGGAACATTGGGCGTGGGAAAGGGGATTTCCTGTGGGATGGAGAAGGAATCTTTGGAAAGGGGAATAAATTGAGATAAAGATTGGAAGGCGACAGGTAGTGGAATGGATACGGAATGGGCGCTGGAATAAACATGAATAGTGGAAGGGGAAAACTTGGAAGATGGATGGGTTTTCGAACGGGTGTAAGTAGATGGGATATAGGTTGTAATTTGGAGTGGGCTGAGAGTTAACATTTTGAAGAGGGCATGGGTTTTTCGAATAGGGAATATAGTATGAGATAGCGAATGAATTTTCAACGAAGGAATGCGCAGTCAGACAAGAAGTGGCTGAGCGGAGATGAAGGTTAGATGCTGGTAGGTATATTATGTGAAAGGAGAAGAGAACCCTGGCAAGAGAGTGGAAGTAGAAGAGCAAATAATTTATATTAATGGTAAATGCTGTAAAACTGAATCTAAAATGGAAAAAAAATATTTCGCAACGTGAAATATCATAGAACACCAAAATCATCACAGATACTTATTATTGACAAAAAAAGGAATATCGATGAGAACGTGGATTACTAGGGATCATGACATTATGGAAAGGAGGTGAAAATCTTAGAAAACACTGCTCTTTTTCGAAGAGAATATCTTTCGTGACTTTTAATCATTTTAAGGGCTTAACAAGGCCACTGTGTGAGAGATAGCTTTCCACCTATTTTTCATCTTAAAAATTCAAATTTACCGTAAATGCTGGACGTTGTCATTTTGACACCCTGAAATATAAGCATTTCTTCTTTCTTTTTAGCTTTTTATTTAGAAGCGATTTGATTACTACTAGTAAAACGGGTATTTTCGAACAGTACATGACGTTCCCATTTGTTCAATTCTACACATTTTCGATAAAAATACTCTATTCATTTAT
>LYUA01001179.1:467919-482350 GCA_002093875.1 Calopteryx splendens | reverse complement strand
TATAGGCTTTCGCGCGCCGCCCCCCCCCCCCTCTCCCCCCCCGCGACATACCTAACTGCCTCCGAATTTCTTGACAGGACCGAGTTCCCACTAAAACGAGTGCACGAGTCACGACCTAATCCTACAACCTAAGTCCGACCTAAGTGGAACCTAAGTCACGGTGGTCAACGTCACCCGAGGAGGAAAATCACTATTTCTTCGGTGATCAAAATGTCTTCGGACATCGATTCTCTCCTCGTCGCCATCATGAGAGTCGATGTGAACAGACTGTGCATAGCTAATGAAAATATTGGAGAATAGGGTACGGATATGGGAACAGGACAGGTTTTTCTGAAATCACCATTAATTTTGAACTTTTATGCTGGGGACATGTTAAGGGTGGCATAGAAAGGGCATTGATCTGGGAATCACGGTGTTTTTGAACTGATTGAGTCAGAGAAACTCTTTCTATTCACTTCAAGGATTTTGCTTCAATAAATTTCCCGGCGATAGCTCAAGCATTTTCATTGATAAGTCTCTTAGGCTATTTAATGACCAAGTAATTGTCAAGTGAAGGATATCAGCTGTTGTTGAGTACATAACAAGGTTAATGCATGTGTAATACATAATTAGATTAATAAAAATAAATAACAACAGCGCATAATAGTAAAATACAATTTTTTATAATTTAGTACACCTATGACATTGTTGACATTTTTTTATGAACATTACCGAATGGTCCACCAACTTTTGGAAATTATATAAAATGCTATAACATATGTATTAACAAATTTTCATTTAAATTTGTAATAAATAATATGAATTATAAAATACTTATTAATAGATGACTTCCTAAAAAATAAATAGGTTTTTTTGGGAGTGAGCATTGAGAAAAGATAATAAGACTATGAGTAAAAGGTTTGGAACTGAGATGATTCAAATTTCCTCTTGTTGCACTACCTTTGAGTAAATCCATGTTTTCCTTAGTAGCTTCATTCCCTTCCAACGTACGCTAAGGATTCGCAAGGATGTGATAAAAACGGGAACGAAAGCCCTGAGGCCAGTTCTTAGAATCACTCTCGGAAAGTTTTTTTGAAGCAAGGTTCTACACTGGAAACTCACCTTTAAGAGCATCATTACTATACAAACCACAGCTTTCATTCCAAATATTGTTTTACATTGATATTTGAGGAGCGCGGTAGTCCAGTGGGTAGAGCCCTAGGCTGCTAACCGGAGGACCCGGGTTCCATTCCCGGTGACGCCTCTGGGCACCCTCGCCATCACCCAAGCTGTGTACCATTTTTCGGATAACAGGGTATCCTGGAAAATCACAGGCGGTACAGAGAAAGGAACTGCCCACCCTTTATACCCTGTTGTGTGAATTTCACTCGCTTTATAGGGCTTAGTACTGGGTGAGATCCACCCTCACCTACCAAACCTACCTTTGGGTTGATTACTGTAATTGATGATTTGACATTTGAGAGAACTCACCTCGTAGTAAGCTCAGAAGTTTATGATACTCGCAAACTCATAGTAAAAGATGTCTATTCCCTGTGCTGCTTGTGGTTTCCCAGTAGCATTTGTACCCATAAAATAACACAGCTAGGGTAAATTACCTGAATTGTAAACCGGAACCTCTGGTGACTAGCTGAGCTCCACTTTGCTGGCTTGCTTGCCACGCCAACCATGGTTGAACACCTGTGGAAATAGACCTTCTTGGCTAACATTAACCTGCATATGGTCAACCGATGGATTTATCCTGGAATCGTACCTTGATGCTCTTTGATGATTTCAGACCACAGGCTCACTAGTTGTTGACTCTATAAAACTATTTCATTAATTTTCGATCGTGCCCAAAACAAAACACTTGCTTCTTCCTTAAAATCATTCACGGCTGAAGATAGAGAGAAGCCAGAACAAATGCAAAATGATAAGGTAAGGCCAAATGAGTTTGAAGTCTTCCGGAATCTGACTGACCAAAACTGTTATTAAAAAAACGATATGTTTTGGACATTGGTAAGAAGATCCGGCCGTCGTCTTGTATTACCAACATTATTTAATCCAGTGAGGGTTTGGTAACTGTGGACCAAGGCTAATTTTCAAGATGGACTGAGGTTTTCGAAAAGCAAGTTTGTTATGACTAGACTACTGGTGACGTTGTTTACATGGTCAACTCTCATGAATCATTCCTCATCCGGATTCCAGAAATTAGAGGTGTGTAACAAATACGGTTAGTGATTACGGTAGACGGGACGATTCGATCATTCGCTTTAGGGATAAGGCTCCGGGCGCTTCCTTAATTCATTTGCACATTTACTAAAGAATATAACTTGAGAGATCATAGCTGGTGCCCGTTACTTGGTGGAAACGATTCATTCATAAATGACATAAACAAAACTTGTTTTTTTTTTCCGAATTTTTATTGTTGCACTACTTAGGTTTTGTTTATGTTTTATGAATTAATCGTTTCCACCAAGTAACGCCCGAAAGCCCAACAACTATAGAAAGAGCGCTTGCAAACGCGGTGAAAAGGTGGCCTCTCTATAGGAGATCATCAATTAAATACCGAAGAGCAACGTTAAATATATTCTTCAATGGCTAGTGCATGAGGCATGGGGTTTCACCGAAGTACGTCTGTCTCGAAACCAAGAGTAGCTGGTCATCCTTCCGAGAATATGCTGCAGAAGTCGGAAGGAGTAGAGCATGGGTGAAACGGAACCTTCACTTGTGGTATTTTAAAAGAGACGCGATCTCGCCTAGCCTAGCCTGCTCCTACCCCAAACCGAATTGAACCACGGTTCCAAATGGTTCGAGTGGATTTGTTTGGATGGCGAGGTTCCTCAAAGGCAGAGTGAAGTGCCTTACTTAAGAGAACAACTATTTACTTAGCAATTTTCCAAAAATGTAGAACTTCAGTCGTCCAAAATGAACAACACCCCCTGTGTACTTTCGAAGAATTTATCAAATTTGCAACCCTTTTATTTTGCGATAAGATTTTGAATTTATCTCTACAGGTATATAAACCGAATGAGGTGGGTTTTCTTGAGTTTTGAAATACGCCCCCAAAATCCTGTTTACCGTTCGCGACGTTAAACACCTAATAGCAGATCAGGAAGTTCCCTTCAGCAAAGAGAAAAACTGTGAAAAAATATTGGCAGCCCGTGAAATCGAAAAATATTTCTCTTCAAGTATCGACTTCCGGAAAACCTTCAATAACTCTCATATGGAATGGACAACCCTGAAATCTATCAGACATTCTTTATCAACCGAAAATCTCATCATCGACAAAACCGACAAAGTGAAATCAGTGGCAATGCTAGTGAAAAACAGCTACACATCAAAAGATTGGACTCCAACAGGTACATTTCGAAGTGCTTGTACAAGTTTCGTAAATTCCTGCTAAATACAGTTTAAGGCAAGTGAAAAAGAAAAGTTAGCTAAAATGAATCCTTCAGTGCACCTTTTTTATGGCTCCCAGTAGTGCAGGAACCCAGTTTTCCAAGAAGACCAATTGTATCCTATGTATCGACCCCTAATCACCTTTTAGCGAAGAGAGTCAATGACGTTTTCAGACGGATTTCCAAGTTCTCTCCCAAATACTGTGTAAAAAAAACTCCGAACTAGCTAGGGTAGTCCTCCCACGCAAGTACATCCTCGTATTTTTCGAGGACTGTGCCCTCATTCCGAGTCTCCACTGAAAAAGCTCTGCGATTAGCTAAAAATATCTTTCTAAGGAAGTCAATCCCCACCCCTATTATGAGTGAGTTTTGTGCAGCTATGGAATTTCGTGTTTCCCACAAATATTTCAAAAACCAACAGGACCTATTTTTAAACAACTTGAGAGATTAGCCATTGGTTCTTGACAGTTTCTAATAGTTACTAGACATTATTATGTACTCAGCCGAAAGTGATCTGTTTTCCTCTTCAAGTGCTTTAGGTAAAAAACATTTTACCGTTGGTATCGCTATGTCGATGATATCTTGTGTGGGTGGTCTGGCTCAGAGAGATAGCTAGAGAATATCTTGGCTCTAAATTTAATAAGCAAATCCATTATATTTACATACTTTAGGAAAAGAAAGTGACGGATCTATAAAATTTTTAGTTATTACTGTCTCCACAAACAATCAAGCAAAGTAGTTTAAGTTAAATCATTAACCATTATTGGATTGCATCAAAGGTCTAAGAATGGCATCAAAGGGCATATCCATAGCCATCTATATATCTACCCTTATCACAAATGTTTACCTATTATAGTCAATTTAATTTAGAAAATAGGTAAAGCAGGGATCTGCTCGCTTTCCATCTGATCAAGAGAAGCAATCCGCTATAGAAAGCACGGTACATTTTTAAGCGAAGCCATATAAATTTTGTCGATGGGGAAACTCGGAATGTACAGTCCTCGTGAATTTGATCCTGGACGCCGTGGATCCGTGAATATTTCTGTCTAATTAATGTTTCCTTTTATCACCAGCTCTCTTGGCTTGAAAAGTCTTTTGAAGGGGGAATTTAAACTGGCTTCTTGGCGAAAATGGCGTCACCCGACTGCGTTAAACGGACCACACTGATATATTTAATCATTTTGACGTTTTTAACCTGAAAAAGGTTTACGCAGGAGTTGGTCATATTTTGTGATCTGTCACTGATGCTGGAAAAGATCTTCTTGGCATTACGGGAGGCATTACTATGTTTAATGCGGTTAATTAGTTCTCTAGAATGCACTTCAAATCACACTTGTTTTAGTTTTGACTTCTAGAGCAAGGCCATTCTCTCCTGGTCGTTCATTCTTCCTTCATCTTCGTATCAGAGCGACGTGAATTCTGTCGCGAGTCTGGGAGACTGTGTCCCGCTATTGTCACAAAAATTTGGGAAAGACTTACTTAAGATGTTTATGAAAGCTCATATAAATTTACAACATTTTTTATTTTTTGTGTGTGCATTACATTCATACGAGGGCACTTTTAAAATAATTACAGAAGAAGGAATTGGATCATATGTGGTACATTAAAGGAAGGCAAACCGATAAGAAATCATATACCATTTTTGGTTCATATGCGATATCAGTTTTACAAATATGTTTGGAATTTGTAAACGAATTGTAATACAGACGAAAAATTATTAAAATAAGCCAGAGGGGATAAACTACAGAAATCAATTTACATTATAAATACAATAAAAAAGAATATGGCTTACAAATATCATAGAAAAAACTATAACTATGGTATTTAGAGTAAAAAAACCGGAAAGGACTAACAAATAAGGAAATATATATTAGAACAAGTTCAATATTTTAAATACCTGGGATACTACATTACCTATGGGACAGAAATTGATCTAGATAAAAAAATAATGATTTTAAGAGTACATGCGGAACAATTCATAGACATGTAAGGAATAAGACAAGAATAGAAACAAGGGTGAATTTCTTAATACAGTAGCGGTTCGGGTATTAATTTACGGTGACGAAGCCAGAGTTAGAACTAAAAGAGACGAAATGAAAAACACGGCTGCGGAGATGAAATTCATGAAAAGCACTCTTGGATATACCATTTTATACAAAATGAGAAATGTAGACATGAGAAAATAATTTTGGGTAGAACCATTGCTCGACAATCTAAGGAGAAATAAAAGAAAGTGGTGTGCGAACATCTAGGAAGAATGCCGAACTGCAGGCCACCAGTTCAAGCAATGGAAGGAAGGAAGGAAGAGAGACGTCAGGATACCATGAGGGGAATAGTTCCCGGAGCAGGCTCGAAGAGAACCTAATCCTTGAAGAGATGATGATGGTGATTGTAATTTTTATCTGTAATTCAGAGATAACACTCTTATTACAAATAAAAATTAAACCTCTTTTGAGTCCTTTGCACCAAAAATTTCTTAAGAGAAGTGGACTGCATGCTGGGAGAATTCATGCGACAATTTAGTTGCCAATGGTTACAAGCTAAATAAATATTGTTCTATAGAGCTCAAAAGTTAAGCAGTTTTTTTTTAAAGGACCATAGTTGCAGCGGATGTCGATAATCAAGCGAGAAAGTTCGCGAATGACATTTTTTCGGACATCCAAGGAAACACATGTATATGGATTTGTTTTGGTACATCTCAAGTACTCTTATAATTCTCACTCTTCTTTTTTTATCATTCAGTAAGGAAAAATTATCTCATGGAATACTCACTCCTCCAGCCGTCCCTTATAATTCAATCAACAATTGATGCTCTGTCAAATCGTTTTATTTTTTAATCCTAAGCATTCCATTGAAACCTTTAATAGTAATTAGATAAAAAAAATGATTGTGAATGTCCTATTTACACTGAAAAATAGGTAATTAACACATAAAAATTAAAGTAGTGGATCGGCCACAAATAGCATCGCACCATTTTCTTCGAAATTCTACTTTATAAAATGATCCCGTGCCTCTTGGGAAATTTTCACAGATGACGGCGAAAAACACTCTCACACTACGGCATAGGCTTCAAATGGCGCCATGCCGAATCACATTCAACTGATATGACTTTCTTGGATGCTTGGCTCCACGCATTAGACAAGAGAACCTACACGTGGAGCCGTATTGCACGATCGAAGTGAACATGCGCAGTGAAATCGTAACTAATGCGCCATTAGCAGTATACCTACTGGGTTCACAGGACGTGAAGTCTTCCTCAAAACAGAACCAATTAAAAACAAACAAATATAGGAACGCCACGAGAGCCACTCGTTTCACTCGCCACTTCTTCAGTTCTAAATTATAGTTTACGAGACAGAATGCAGTAGCTAATATGAATCTCATGCTCGCACAATAGTTAGGCTGAGTACGACAAAGGAGACTCCACATTCGTATGCTAGGGCACCACATCTCTTCTTTCCTCAAATGCTCAAAAACGAACCGAGTCCCGCAGGTCGAAAATGAAGGGCACCCACTTCCGTCACCGACCTGCTTCCGTGGCGACAGAGCAACAATGTTCTGAACGATTACCCTATCGCCCCCGAGACTAAAATTCCGTCTCGTAGGGAGACCAATGGGACCAAGGTTCATTCTGGTCATGCTCTGCTTCAAGGTTCATTCTGCTTCGCGACTGAACGTGTTGAGTTCGAAGCTTAGTTTCGCATCATTCCAGGCGGACGCTTGAACCGTTTCGATCCGACCCCCTTCGACTTCATGGATCGATGCTCTTGAGGATCCAGAGGACGTAGTCCAGCACATTGGTGGTCAGCGTGGGCTGGATGACGTTGCAGTAGCCGGGGCCGGAGGACACCACTCCGAGGAGGACGCTCCTCGCGTACCCCGCGTAGATGCTCTCCTCCACCTCGTTCGTCCCCTCCTCGAACGGCATCATCATGGTCCGGACGATGACGGGGCCGCCGCTGTCCCCGAAGCACGGGCTGCTCCCCACGTTGTCCCCGACGCACAGTTTGCCGGGGACCATCTCCGGGATCAGCCTCTTGCACGCGGCGTACTCCATGATGGGAAGGGTGGCCTTCAGCGGTACGGGACTGGTGCTCACTGCGAGGATTGAAAGGTTGGTGCCTCACTTAAAGTAGACGCATTTTATGCCCTTTATGCTTTTAAACTTCTGAGAAGAATTCATTAGGTTTTCCGCCATTAACCCTCGAGTCGCGTGCCTACCGGGAAAAAACCCTTTTTCACATTATTTTGCTTGTATTTATTATTTATTTTTTATTTTGGTGGAATTCTATTAAATATATTAGCACTGTATCGTCTGAGTAAGGGGCACGTAACTGATATTGGAGGGAAAAGGGCCAAACTCGATGCAATTACGAAGTTAATTCCTTTAGGAATGACAAATATTTGAGTATGCAGCCGTATCATTTTTTCTGCAATGGGCATTCTCAAATTTCCAATCGGCCCAATCCAATTAACGCGGTAGTAGCGTGTATTAATTTTTATGTTTTTATGATTAGTGTTTCTTTCGATGGCGCCACCGAAATTACTCCAAGACGAGAGAAAGAAATAGAGCAAAGCTAACAAAGAATTAGAAGGAAGGCCGCACAAAGAGTAAACAATAAACTAAGACCATGAACAAATAATGGAAATGAAGCATGATGGAAAGAGTTGTGTGAGGGCAAGGAGATTTTACAGAGATAGGGTGAAATGGGTGCACTTTAAAGGAATGTGAAATCACCGTCAGTAAGCCAGAAAGGAAAAGCCGGGCACGCTGTTAGAGATGCAGCAGGAAAAGTTTTAATAGAAGCAGAATAAATTCAGGCAAGATGGAAAGAACGCATAGAAGAACTATACAACTATACGGTAAAGAAGAAATTAGGCCAATGACCTTGGACACAGAAAGAGATAATGATGTAGATGAGGGCCAGGTATACTGAATTACGAAAATGAGAAGGCATTGGCAAGGAAATGAAATCGGAAAAGGCTGTGGGGGTAAATAGTATACCTGCAGAATTACTAAAGAGTTTAGGAAAACATGGAAGAAAGATGGAAGAAAGAGAGATCAAATTTGTAAATTAAACTTAAATTTATTAATGTATCATCTTCAGGTAGATGGTACAAACTATCGAAACCACGGTCGCGTAAATTTGTTAAGTGGAGTTTAATTTTTAAAGAGTTTACATCTTTTTCTTCCACCATGGAAAAATTCGGCAAAGTTAAGCCCGAATCGTCGAATATCTCCAGGTTTGATCAGTTAATGAGCCACTTACGGGACTGGTACCAACTAAATATCTTCAATTTCTGGACACACAAAAATGCCTTTGATATTTTTTGTGATTTGTATAAAATGAATATTTTAACTGAAATTATTTTTGCGTGTTTATAACTTTACCCACAAGCAGTCTTATTTTCTCATGTGTGTGGTATTCCAAATAAGTGTACATTTAAAATTTTTTTAGCCAATTATCTAACCACTATTTAATTATCTAACTATTAGCTAACTATCTAATACCTTAATTCCATACTTTGGTCTCATGAGCATTATAACCATGTATACGTATGAGACGTTAGATCGATTGCATTTTCCCGTAGGAACATGGTACTCTATAAATTCAGATGTGAACTTTCATCCGCCAAATCACATGGATTTTGGTTCATTCAAAAATAAAATAGGAGGGGTGGTTGCAATAATTTATAAGAATGTATCTTCATTAAAATTTTCTCAAACTTAGTTCCTCGGGACACAAATCCTAAGGTTCTACAATGGCGCTTTATCGCTAAACGTATAACCCTAAAATAAGTGTATACGATATGAAATCCAAATGATAACTTATGTCGTTCCCACATCACTTGAATCTTCACTACATCTACAACTTGGAAATATTTGTATGCCTTCAAACCACGGAACACAAAATTTCTTTTCTCCCAGTATTTTGTTTACATTTTGGACTTAAAATCATTGAGCTAAATTAAATGTATTGTTTTGCAATAAACTTAGCCTCTATCTCGAACTTGTGAGAATAAAATTACATAAATATTATCTTACGTAAGGGCAATGTAGCCCATCGGATAGAGTGCTGAGCTACTAACCGTAGGGCTCGGGTTTGATTCTGACAACTTAAGCTTCACCCAAGATGTGTACCGTTTTTCGGGTCCCAGGTCATTATGGGAAATCACAGGAGGTACAGAGAAAGGAACTGGCCACCCTACCCTGATGTGTGAGATTTTCACAAGTTGTTTAGCTTAGCAGTGGGTCAACTCTACCCCCTCACCTACCAAACCGGCCTTCGGGTTGCTTACTGCGATGATTTGATTACATATCTAGCGTAAGCTTTCCGTAAAAAAAGGGCACTTTCGCTATTATAATATGATCACTATTGGATCATATTTGGGGTATTTTTCTGCTCTTCGAATTTTAATTAAAAATTTAAATAAATAATATTTCAGTCAAAGGAGTACCCAAGGTAAATAAGTAGAAGATAGAATATGGAATAAGCTCTGGTATCAGCGTCTTCCGTGAAACGACAAACGCTTACGCTCACCTGGTAACAACTTAATATCTTCAATTTCTGGTTACAAAAAAATGCCTTTGATATATCTGTGATACGATACGCTACGATAAATGAGGTCACAGAATCATTTGAAATGAAAAAAATACGAATTGGACGTAAATCAAAGGCATTATCCAGAGTCAAACAATGAAAAGTGTGCGTAGAGACACTATTTAGAGATAGGTAATTTATATGTGCTCTTGAGTGTGAATAATAAATGGAACAGTTGATTTCAGTATGGCGTTTTAAGCAGACTAAACAGACCAGTTAAGATAGAAGTCAAAGAAAAATAAAATGAGCTTCTTAAGCCAATTTCTATTGTCCTAAAATCACTATTAAACTTTTAAAAGAAGTTTATTTTTATTTAGTGGTGATTACAATACTTTGGACGGGAAATTTAATTTCCGTCAAGTGGGTACACTACATCAATTATCACTAAAATGCATTTTTAGAATGCGGAAAATATGATAATTCTTGTTTTTTTTCATGGCATTTATTTTAGGGGGATAAGCGCTAATATTATTCATGGCAATGGCATATGGTCCAAGTACTTACATTTCTCCGTCATTCCCCACCCTGCTACTGTGGTGTTTACACCAGATTTTATGTCAGCTAGACTTAGACTGAGGTCTCCAATCGGCATGCACACTGGGGCAATGTAATCTGAAAGAGGATAAATTGATTTTTATCATCAACTTGGCAATCGGGAATTATGACTTGATAGAGATGTACCCGCAAATATTTCCACTAAATGACAATTGTCCATTCAATTCAATGGGAATATTTTCTAATTTCATAAAAACCGATCGGATTATAGAATAGCATTAATATTTTAATTGCAGTTCCCTGAATACAAATATTTTACTCTGCAGTTTGCTTGTTTACTTTTCTGTAACTCTCAGCAGTTTAACTTTGGTAGATATTAGTGAACAATTTAAAATGTTCTCCACGTTCATGTCGGTTTCTAACGTGTTTCGATGTCTTACTGAACAAAACTTCTAAAACTTAGCAATGTATCTTAGCGTCTCATATTGGCAGCAACTTGGAAGATAGTGGGATTAGTAGTGGAAACACTAGGAAAAGAATTAACTCAGCGAAAGAAACGTTTTTACGAATTTGATTACACTTAATAATTAGAGTTCATTGCATACTGAATAATTGTTCATAATGAATATTTTTGACTCAGGCATTCAACTCACCTTCTTTTTAATACATACTTTTAAGTCTGTTACTCACATGTAAACTGCACGGAATTCTGAAGGCGTACCAGCGCTATGTCGTTCGGCAGTGTTCTGCCGGGGGCGTATTCAGGGTGCACTATCTTACTATCCACAGGATAATCCTTAGGAGGCTCCGCACGACAAATCTCCATCTCTTGTTTCGTCATGAGCGACTCATCCATGCTCGAACAAATCTTTACTTCGTCTTCCGTATCCGTGTTGTATTCTCCAAGACGAACTGACATCCTGCGATTGATTGAGAGTTCAAACAAAGAGAGTCAGCGAGGATGGAACGCAAGAAATGAATTATTTCTTCTAACGTACTACGCCCAAAAAAATCACTTTCAATGGCACCAGTCAATAGTTCATTTTTATTCTCATCTCTGCATAAACACCACCAACCAATTCTTCGATTTCATGATGACTTGTAAAAGTTTTTCCCCGAGCAGGGAACGTGAATTAGGCCATTACAAAAATATATTTTTGTGGTGAAAGTCTTCTGTAAACACCCTGTATTACTACATTATCCAATATTTACTTTAAGCAACATTATCTTCTGAACTCTTCTTTAAATATATCTGTGATGATAGTTTTCCACGCGATATCAGTTTCCCTACTAAATATTTTCCTTGTGTTTAAAAAAATATGTCTTTAAAATGTTTACGCATTCTTAGAATTATAGAGAATATATTTATGCAAGTTTTTGTTATATTTTCTGATATCCTTATTAGCTATTTTCCACATCTGAAAACGTAAATGATCATTTGAATATGTAATGTTTACATAGAGATATTTATTTTAAATTGATTACACCTCATTCATTCCAAAATCAGTGGCCCTTAGGATTCCAATTGGGATTGTCCATTATCCTGGCATTAATACAGTAAAGAAAAGATGGAGGCCAAAGGGCGTCCCTACATGAGATAGAAACGTTTGCCTTGTGATAAATCTTAACGGAACCTCCCCTTTTTGATTAATTTTCCGATGAATATAATTCCACAAAATCTCCAAAGGGAAGTCTGCGCAGTACCTTCATAGCTACGATTCTTTGCTTTTTGTTCAGTTAAGTCAATGAGTCTATGGCCAATAAAATCAAATTTCAATGTATTTGCAAACGATTAAAATTAGATACATGACCGTCTCTTATACCAATAGTTCAAAATTATTTAGTTTTTCCTATAAGATAAAATATTGATCAATATTAAAAGGGTTTGAAAAATATAAGTTAACGCAAAATTATCTTTCAAAGTAAATGTATTTACAATTTTCACAACAAACGTGTCTTGGGATATTCTCTACGAACTTGGTAGCGATCTTCGCCAACACCTGTAAATAAATTTCAAATACGATAATTTTTATTTTACCCATCTAACCCTTCCCATAACCTGGCGTAAGTTTCATCACTTGATTCTTCTTTTTTTCTAATAAAACCTGATTGTCACTCGGTTTTTTCAGCGGAGTAATCCATCAAAATATTTATAAGAAAATGAATGAGTGAATTCACGTGTGTGCATTCCGGTTTCAGGTTAATTTAAAAACTACACCAGTGTCCGTAAATTTTAGTGGGTACAATGTGAGATCTACGCTCAACCATTAAGCTAACCTTCGAGTTGAATGCGGTAATTTGTTTTTTTTTGACGGATTTGGTATCCTTGAGCTTAGAGCACTCTAATTATTGATGGGGGGATTTCGAGTTTAAATCCCGGGTTATACCTTTTAGCAACCCTATACGCTGCGATTTGCGGGCCACTAGAACATTTTGCGAAACCGAACGGTGGCTTAGGGAATGTTGGACCCACAAATGTTTGAATTTTTTACACCTTAGAGCTTAGGCTCGGCCCCCACCGCTAGAATCTAGAAATTTCAAAAGCAACATTGAAGTTGGTTACTGATGCTGGTCGGTTAAAATTAACATATCCGTCGTGGAGATTGATGGCAATGGTTATGTTAGCATATGCGTTTTAAAACGACTTTAGTGAAAGCACATATATCAGAGAGAGATTTAATACTTACAATTCATATCTGAAGTCCTTAACGCAGTGGGCAGCAGTAATAATGTATCTGTCATTAATGAGGGTACCGCCGCAGATGAATTTCAGGCCACCAAAGTAAACATCTGTGAATAGAAATATGTAGGTATCAGAATTTAGCTGAGTAAAAATAAATACTTTTGATGATTCCTGTAGTTGATAAGCGGCTACTTATCTCCTTAAAATCAATTGTAGGGCAGCACTTAAGTACTTAAATTAAAATTATTGAAAAACATTTTAGTTTACTCTAACCATTGATACTGATGTATTATTTTCAATAAGTCTTTCTTTAAAAAGTTAAGTCTAAAAAAATGGATTGACTAAACGACCAATGATGAATACCTTCGGAGAGCTGGAAAAAGGGGAAAGAGTAACAAGGAGATGGAGGAAGCGCGTTGGTGAGCCAATTCTTAGGAGCAGTAGTTTAGTAAACAACAAAATTGTAGGAATCGCGTAGGGGTAGAACTTCCACGGTAGGCCCTGGATGGATGACATCATCCCTGGGATATGTGAAATAATGAAGATACCTGCAGATCACGAGAACAATTGAAGGACTGCTGCCAATTCTAAGGCCAATCAAACCAAATTTAAATGTATTTGCAAACGATTAAAATTAGATACATCATTCGTCTCTTATACCTATAGTTCAAAATTATCGATTCCTTCCTATAAGATAAAATATTGCTCAATATTAAAAAGGTTTGAAAAATATAAGTTTACGCAAAATTATTTTTCAAAGTAAATGTATTTACAATTTTCACAACTTCTATTCAACATTTTCAACTTAGAAAGGTGCATCCCGATTCAAATTGTCATCTTCTTCATATATATTTTATGTGCGTTAGCCATAGTTAACGAAATAAGATTCCATTTTTTTAAATGATGGAATGTGGTGAAAATTATTGTAACTAGTTAAATTTTAAACTCTCTAACCCTCTTGTGAAAGATCTTTCATAAGATAATAATTATGATTAATAATTACGTAGTGGAAAAGTTTAGAAAGAATAAAAGCTTGGATATTTTCTTACACACATTGCTCTAAGTCCATGGACAAGAATTATAAAAAGCAAGCATAGAAACAAATAGTTATTTCTTAAATTGACTCTGTCTAGTTTCATCAACTGTTTTCGTAGTGTTTCCAAAGTCATAAAAGCTTAAAATAAGTTATAATAAATGAAATTTATCCATCATTATGAAATTGACGTATTTGGGTGAAATACTCTTTGATTCGGTCTTTTTGAAATGCATCGAAT
>LYUA01001179.1:304965-325173 GCA_002093875.1 Calopteryx splendens | reverse complement strand
TTCCCATGAGATATTCTCACTCACACTAAGGCATAAGGGAAACATTAAACATGTGAATGTACACACAAGAAGTTTTAAAATCAAAGCAAAGCACTTTAATGCGTATCAATATTGTAATATCATACTAATTAGTACCTATCATTTTGGCTGAATAGGTCTAAGTACCCAGGACTCCTGTTGAATGCCCCTCCACACGAGATATCATTGTATTACTTAAAATTAACCAAGTTTCCACTCATTAAAGTTAATCTTAACATGAATTCAAACCATTTTTTGACAAGGTATGGAAATTATTTTTCAGAGATTGCATAGTTTAACCCTTTTAGTGCGGTGGGCTGATATATCGGTTCTTACGTAGTCTTTTGTTCAACTTATAACATTTATATTTCAGTAGACGTAAAAAATTTTTATCATTATTAACCAGTTAAACCTCATCAATTTAAAAAAAACCGCATATAGATATATAAAAAAATGGCTTTATAATTTTTTTTTTCCTAGTTGCTACATTTTATTAAAATAATCTCCGCATTTCTCGCCAGTACCCCAGAAAGAGGGATAGCACTAAGAGGGTTAAAATTGCTGATCTGAGATGATACACTTTTGCGTAGTGGTAGTATATTTAAGGGTAGATGACTGACATATGAAGGCTTTGAACCACCGAGGATACAAACCTACATTGACACAGGTTTGAGACAGTGAGTTATAGAGAGGAGGAAGGGTGGAAAGAAACCCAGTATCAGCATTGGTAGTACACATTACTCTTAATGTTAAAGAAAGTTACCAAGATATTCACAGTTTTACACCCTATTCAATAGAAAGAGAGCTTTCATATGCCTATATGATATGATGGAAATTTTCATTCCTTTTCTGATGAGGTCCTCCTGGTCGGTGAAGCATCTGGTGTCAGTTTATTTTTGCCAATCTTTTTGCTCATTTTTTGTGAGATCGATGGGTCACTGTTAAGAAGTACCTAATTAGTAATTTTTCATAAACCCTAGCTGTGTTTGTTCAGGGCACATAGGGGTCACTGTGTAACACAAACCCAAGAGAGACAGAGAGTAGTTGTATTTTTGATGTTTTATTTTATTTTTGATGTCTTCTATGCAGCATGAACCTTGGTGGGGAGGAATTCATGTCTTTATTATATTTTTTTATTATTTCATTTTGCACACTTGGTGGTGTGAGTGAAATTCTTGACAAACCCTGAGTATGTGCATGAGAAGGGCTCATGAAGGTCACCGCCCAAAACAAACCCAGATGGGGAAGTAATTTTCTTACTTTTACATATATGTAGGTCGATTGAAAATCTCTCTTCTACCAATTAATGTCCCCATAAAGAGTATGGCATAAGACATTCAAACTTTTATGTCAATGGAGTGCAAAAAGTGCACTCCAGAAAGCAATAAAGTAGATATCAGAATACCTACCACTGAAATATCCATCTATATTAACATTTGAGCATGGTATATCCACATGTGAAGCTCACACAATAGCTATCACAATGTACCAATTTTTTTCAAAAGGGTTATGCTGCTATAAATAAACAACCTTAACCCTTTTGCTGCTGCCCCCATGCCATGATGATGGGAAAAAAATACTGTTTTCAGAGTAATTTAAGTGTTTAATCTTAATTAATCAAGTTTGTATTTATGTCTATTTTCACCATAAGTTTAGGTTAATTGTCTATTATCCCTTGTTCATAGTTTATTGACTATTTTAACATTTAGGCACATAATTCCAAGTGAAGATAGTGGCCCAATAGATCAGCCCACTGGCAGTAAAAGGGTTAAGTGGAATTTAAAAAGTTAATTTATTTCTCCTGTGATGGATAAATTCCACAAAGTCAAGCCTGACATCATTAGTTTCAGAAAATAACTAAAATTTTGAGCAATGTCATTCTCGCCAATGAGCAATACTTACTGGGTGACATTTTAGCATGCATTATTGGACTTCTTTGTAGAAATAAAGACAAAAATGGGGAGAAAATTGAAATGGATTGTGCATAATTTGAATGAACTATTTAAAGGATGAGAAAATGTGGTGCAACGTCATTATAAAAGGGAATAGTTATCAATTAACCACAAGGAATACGTATTTTACCTTCTTTTCGTGAAGTGCTGCAGTCTCGAGATAGAAAGGGTGCGGTGTGGTAGTTATGTTCTCATTCTTTCTACCCTCAAGCTCCATTCGAAGAATATCATGGGACATTTTGTAGTTGGGAATTTTACTTCTCTTTCGTTTCGGACGTGGGCATCTTTCCTCCTTGTCCCCATCCAGGGTAAATTTCTCATGCCTTAGAAGTGCCTTCTCTCGTGCAGCCATTGACGGCGGCAGTGAAGATGATCTCAGAAGCTCTTCAGAACGAATTCTTTTCCTCAAGGTCCTGCATTTAAGTCATTCATTACTGTTTCATTAAAAAACATTGAGAGCTTGATGATGAAAAAGAAGCAATTGGAAAGTTTTATAAAGGCCCAGAAATGTTTGCCTCCAAAAAAAAAAGAAAACTAAATGTAAATTTATGAGGGTAAATCATATTTTTATGATCCCATGAAAGAGTTTGTGAATTTTATGACACACAATACTACATTAAAGCGATAGAGAAGCTCTTCGGAGCGGCGATGGATACAGCCTGCATCCTTTATCAAATAAGGTCCCATGCTGAAAACACAAACTCAAGAGGAATAGCACAAAACAAAAGCCTGGAGGCAAAATTTACTTCCTTATTATACAGCTTTAGATGAAACAACCCACACAGCAATCTTAAGTTAAACTTTTCATTAACGGGCCCTAAACAGTCATTATCAAGAAAGTGCATATACATAGTCTGTAAAAGCATGGACAGAAAGTTGATGAGGGAAATTCAAGAAGGCGTGAATGTAGGAGATATCAGTCGGTTGTAGGATACTGAAGCCTGTGATATAAGGAAAAGTGGTATTAGGGGAAGGAGGAAGAAATTAGCAGAAATCAGGTATGGGGTGAAGTTAATTTTCCTATGACACATCTGCAGTTTCCAAAGCAAATACCCGAAAAATCTCAAAGCATGGGTGAAGCTGGGGTGCCTAGGTGGATCATTATGATTTGAGCCTGAGAATTTTGGACAGCAGCCAGTGGCATAGCCAGGGGGAGTCAATTTGGCTATTTCCCCTCCCCCGAAGCATTTAACTCAAACAACAATAGTTGACGAAATAAGTACTAATGGATATTTCATACAAAATGCACTTTTCATTTGTACTAAGAAAAATACCAAAACATTAAGTAGCAATAAAGCCAATAGTAAATATACCAATAAAACATTTGGACAGGAGAAATAAATTCTTCAGGTACAATGCAGTTGGCAATGAAGAGTCAACAGTAGGTAAACAAAATTGTTTTCTAGTTTTGGGTTATGCCACTCTCAGTAACGGATTGTTCTACCCACTAGGTAAACACATCCCTGCATGCCATTTTATGAATTATGTTTGGCAAATTAAATGCTTTATATTTTTCCTCTTCTATTTTGATAGTCGAGGAAAGATGATGAGGTTAGATTGGAAGCATTTGAATGAATGGAGATGCCTGGAGAAAATTAGTAAAGAGAAAGCAAGGTGAATAAGAGATAATCTGGTTGAAGACAAAATGAACTTAGGTTGATAAAGCAAGGATTGGGGGAGGAAAGAACACACATTTTTAATTCCTTAAAAGGGGAGTAGAGAGTATGAGAAACTGAAGGCAATACATAATGCATTGCAAAAGGTGTGCTTTTAAACTTATCCATTATGTGCAACAGCTTTGAGGGATTATCAAAGATCTAGCTAGGATTATTAGACTACCTATAATAATAAATATTCAAACATTCTTGTCTCATATAATTGCAAGAGTATTAAAATATAGTGATGCACAGTAACAGCACTTCCATTGAATGAGTTAGAAAATATTTAACAAACGTACATTTTTATATTTATAAATCTCATATCAAAAAGCATGAAAACATTAGTAAAATGAAATACTACAAATATTTGACTTTTGACACATTTGGATCCTGCTAAGTCCAGGACTTGTGACCAGGTTCCTCATTTTCTCCAATCAATCACATATTGGGTATTTCAATTAGATCATAATAGGCAGTGGCGTGGTAAGGGGGACTGATTAAATCACCTCAAAATTTTACCCCCAAAAGAATAGTTAACTAAATGGAGTACTCTTGATAACTTCAAGCAAATTGCAATTTGGTTTTAAGAAATAACAAAAAATAAGTGTTGATATAGCCAATAATAATACACAATTAAGCTTTTTTATGGTAGAAATAAATTCTTCACACACAGTTGACAAGTTGGAAGATACAGCATTAGTCCCATCAAAATTATTTTCTGGTCACGCTGCTGATGATGCGTGATTGTTGGCATAAAGTAATCAAACTGTTTTACTTCCCATCATAAATTGTTTGTAGATCTTTTAGTTCCTTTGGTGGATTATAGAAAATCATTGGTTCTATTCTATTTAATCCCTTTGTATGGAATTTTTTAAGTGAATTGCAACCTTAAGGGAATGGAAATAATGCAGCTAGCATGCAATATGAAATTAAATTTTCCTCAGTAGTAATGTTAACTCTTCCTTGTAAAGTGAAGGTAGTAATGCCAGGTGCAAAATACTCAATTAGGAACATGCAAATTCAGTAAGACAAAATATCATGCCTATATGTCAAGATGCAGGCATTTTGAGTATCCATTGCCTGTACATAATAAGCACCAGCATAATTGCATGTCTGCACTTCATTATCACTGTTAGTCCCTTTCTTGCTATAAATAGTCCCTTCCTTGCTCTATATATTCATCAAAGGTTATGGATAATATTAAACTAATTTAAGGGGCACCTCAGTGAATATACTATGATGGTGGTATATTACCATTATGGGTACCTACTCTTCAATTGTTCTGGACCTTTCATGAGTACTCTTTTAAATCCAGACCCAGAAAGAAATTATATTAAATAGTTTATTATTTGCAACTTATCTTATCCGATTAGTTAATAATTTAACATTTACCAAAGTAGGTAATTTTTCCAGCCAACTGTGGCGGAATGATTCACTAACAATTAAGGTTTCACATTCTCTGATGAAACCATCCATTTAATAATGCATCATGGTGAATGGTGACAACAAGGACTTTAAGCAAGGATATAAAGAAAAGACTAGTGAAGACGTTGATAGAGAGTGTGGTTTCGTATGTCTTGGTCATTGAAGCAAGAAGACAAGCATAGATTAGAAGCTCTTGAAATGTGGGTGTGGATAAATATGGGAAAAGTGGAATGGATGGAGAGGTAAATGAAAGAAGTTTTGGGCACGGTAGGGGAGGAGAGAAGGCTATTGGGGGAAATGCAAAGAAGGCATGAGAAGTAGATTCAGAGCATACTGAGTGACGATGGAGTGTTGGCACCTGCGATAGAGGGAAGAATGCTGGGTAAGAGGGGCAGAGGGAAGAAAAGATTAAGCATGCTGGATGGAATGAAGATGGCAGAAAATATCTGGAAATGAAGAGCGAGTTATTGTGATGGGAATCTTTGCAATGTTAGTGCGGAGTGTCCATCAGGAGACTACCCTAAACAGTAGATTATCATTAATAATTATCATGGTGAATGGAATTAAGGTTTATTGAAACCAGTTTCAGACTCCTGTTTTATTTTCCTTTCAAAGCTTCCATTCATAATATGTGCATTTAACAGTGGCAAACCATGTTTCCAGAACTAGAAGAATCTTCAGACTAAAATTTACAACCTTTCAAAATTTTATCTTTGTACCATTAGGTCTGAGAAACTCTCCCTAAATAGACAACAAACCAAACCTATTCCACCAAGTCTGGCACAAGGGGACATCCATTTGTCCTTGGGTCAAAATTAATACAATCATGAATTTTTTCCTAGGACAAATTTTGAGTACTCTACATAATTATTTCACATTAAATATTAAGGGAATCGATACTTTTGGTGCACCATCACTGCTATTTCATTTCCTTAAGAGCATTGATGCTCCACTGAATTTTTTTTCTGAATAAATTATTAAAAATACAAAGTTCTGCAATTCAAACTGAATAGCTGTGTAATAGCTTTTTATCTGGGTATTGGGTAATTTAAGTGGTATGGAATAACTGAGGTGGGTCAGTTAAAACCAAGGTGTTCTAGAAATGTTTGGATAAAAAAGTACAGGCTGTGCTGAATAAGGCATGCAACCTACGCAATAAGGCTACGCACCAAAGACAGAAAAAGTACCTGTAAAATTCATCCTCACGCATCCTCTGGTAGATATGACTGCTAAAGAGATTCTTAGGAACTGGCTTAGCTTTGAACAGCTTCACTGGATTACAAATATTACGAAGCTCAGGTGAAGAGTGTGATACTAAGCACCTCTTTTCATCTTCATCGCGCTTTACAAAACTAAATGGCTTCATTGAAGCTTTCAAGTTTGCAATGCTTTGTTTTTTCACCATTCTCCTCCTGAACATAATAATATGAATAAAAATTCTAAAATTGTAATCACAGCATGTGACCTCATGTCTGGCATTAGCAACATTGGGACTTATCAAGTCTTCGATCAGTTCAATGATTTAATGACTAGTTCTAGGGCAATCAATGGATTCTTTTGCATGAAGCAATTGGTGCACTTAAAAGAGATTAAGAAAGTAGTAAGCTGTTAGGATTACCATGCAATTTATAGTTTTTACTAAAATATATGATGCTCATCCTAATAAACCTACCTATTCTCCTGTTCATTCATGATTTTATCATATAGAGGTATCCGAGACTCAATAGGTATAGGTTTTGTCTTAAAGCTTTTATTTTCACTTTTAGGCAAATCGCGTTTTGAACCATAGAGTTCACCTTTGAGAAAATGAATTTCTTGATTTTCCTTTTCTCTAAAAATGGAAAAAAATCAGCAGTAATTGAATTAGTAATCCTCGTGAATTTAAATGTGCACATGGTATAAAATACACATGGTTTTAATTCGAAAAAGTCACACCTGACTGTCATTGGAAAAGGCACAGGTACTGTTATTTTTGGATCTCTCCAAGCTACACTCTTAATTTGTCTTGGGACAGGGCAATCTGGGCACCTTAGGTCAAGATTGCTATCAGAATCTGAAAACGAATGCGCAGATTTTGGATAATAATCATCAACACTAAAATTATCCCATACACTATCAGCAAGTGACCCTGAGCTTGCTCGAATTTGCTGATAATTCTTCCTGGTACTTTTAGAACTTGAATCTCTAGATAGGTTCAGTAGTTCTTTCTGCTGTTTCTTCTGTGGAATTTTTGGGGAAATTGGATCCTTTTCGTGAAGCTCCTTATGCAGTGGCTTCGATTCAAACCCATCATGCTCTGACGCTGTGTTGTCGTCGTTTTTATTTACTTTAGCAGTATCAATGGAATCTATGGTACTTTCTTCACTGGTGGACACTTCTAAACACGAATGGTGCTTTTTCAATTTGCAGGATTTTGGTGACTTAAACCTACTCTTAGTGAAGCTTTTGCAATTCAAATTGGAAACGAATTGTTTTCTTGCTTTGAAAGAATTCAAACACTTTTCTTTCATTCGGTTATCTAAGCAGTTCACTCCAACGATCCCACTGTGCAAATCGGAGCAAACGTTGGAACCAACGGATGAAACGTCTTTAGATAGAACCTCCGTCTTTGAGTAATCTTTTATGTCATCATCAAGGCATGGAGAACTTAAGGAATTACTATACTGTTTTTGCTTATCCTTGAGATGCTGTATTCTTCTATAAAAGTCGTCGTCCGAGAGATGCGTCAAGTCGCCATAGTCGGGTATGCTTTCATAGAAGTCGATGAAAGACTTCAATGGCCGATCAGAATCAGTGGACTTCACATTCTGAGACACTTTTCCCAGTTTTGATCGTGGAATCGAAGGACTGTTGACTACTTGCCCGTAGGGACTGACGATCTGATCCTTACGCGAATGCATTTTTAACGAAGTGTCATTTTGTCTTTCGTAGGAAGGACAAGGCAAACCACTACAAGGATTTATAGGAACTTTTATACATGAGTGGTTAAATGACGAACCACTGTTACTCGTTGGCATGACAGCCCCGTAAATCCCTTACGATTGGAAATAAACCATGGAAACGGGAGTTTGTATCGTTTGTATCTTCTTGGAAACGAAGATCAGACATTCGATTCAGTGAGCACCAAGGCCATCTATTGAGTTTATTATATATTTAAGCGGCATTTTTACCGAACCGCGAAACATAGTTTTTAAATTACTGAATACTTATTTAAATTGGTTTTATTCACATGTGTCTTCTTCTCTTCATATATTTTTATGTTCTTAAGTCCATCTTATAAAGCGTAATGTATTATATTTTCAATTAGCCATCTCTTTGCCAAATATCCTAAGATAGCACTTAATTTCACAGAATCAATTCTTTTGGATTAGTATGGCATACATATGTATTTATAGGATAAGCATATGCTTATCCTATAAATTCCTGAAATGTGCTTCGGGAGCAGATACAATTTAAAAGTCTGTGGGTAATGGACATCTGATTAATAAACATGCTGAGTATGTAAAATAGGGTTGAAGATGCAAATTAAGCAATGCAAAATTAAGTAGGAAATAAAGCGGACCAGCCTTTTCAACGCTATATTTTTTCGCCGGAAAGAATCCTCTGCGGTGACTTTAATCATAGTCACGAATTCTGCGGTCAAACCATTTCCTTTCTCGTGTTAATGAGAAACCCTTTTAACACAGCCGACTGCTGTTAAAATATTTATGTTACTAATTCTTTTAAAGCTTGTTTTAGAGGAATTTTGAGACAGTGAGCAAGAGTTTTCAATTGCCTTCCTCATATTTCCTAGTGGATTGTTGTGGAATGAGAGTTCAACCATGAAAATTCTGCCTATATATTATATTTTCTTCTTGTTAATCGCTCAAATGCTTCCGATTATAGACCAGTATGACCTTGGAAGTGATTAATCAAGTGATTCCATCAATCATAATGGTTACTGTGATTTACTGCCGCGATGCATATGCATTGGAACTAGAAGTGGTGTGCAAGTGTTTTGTGAAGGAGAGTTACACGCTTTTAAAATATTAGATGAAATGACTGAATACGTGGAAATATCCATTAAGTGTCATTCAAAGAAGTTTGTGAATCTACAGGAAAATTATTTCCGTTTATTGCAGCTAAACTCTGACTCGCTAAAAGCTTCATTCCATGTAGATTCCTGCTCAGAGCCAAAATTCTCATACTATAGTCTGATATCTCCCAATATCTTTGAGAAGAAAATTGAGATGCCATCATGTTATGAGGAACTTTCAAGTACACTGCGTGATTATGAAGATGGTACACAACCAAATGCTGTTGAGATTGAGGCTTTGACCATTGGCTGTGAAGATCTGAACCATGAATTTAATTTAGAAAAGAATCACTTTAAAGGAATGATTGCCCTGAAAAAGTTAAAAATTAGCTGCATGTCTATTTCAAGATTGCCATTTGATCTTTTCTGTGGAACAACGCCATGGCTTAGTCAACTCACCATAAGCAATACTAAAATCTTCATTCTCCCTGAAAAACTTTTCACTAATTTGCCATTCCTAAGTACATTGGTAATTACTAAAAATTTCATTGAAAAGCTATCTGATGAAGTTTTTTTGGGACTGGATTCCCTTAAACACCTAAGTCTTGAAGGAAACAAAATATCTATGCTGACTGACATGATTTTTATGCCACTAAAATTTCTCAATATCCTAAATATTAAAAGTAATAACTTAGCCAGTTTACCCCAAAGTTTGAGAAGTCTTTCACAGTTAACGTTTTTAGATCTCAGTGATAATATTTTGGTGAAAATTACCTATGACATGTTTCAAGGTTTAAAGAGCTTGAACAGGCTATACCTGATGCATAACGAAATCTTTCAACTTGATCATGAAAGTTTCTCTGGCTTGCAAAATATCAATTACTTGGACATTTCAGGAAATTCAATACAATATTTATCAGAAGGGATATTTCAAATAAGTAGCCTTTATGCCCTATCAATTAGTGAGAATTCTTACAGCGAGATCAATTCTGAAAATTTTCTATTAACTCCAAATCTTAGAGAACTCAACTTAGCTCAGGCAAATATTTTGTCTCTCACATCAGCACTTCTCTTCAATTCTCCACACCTGCGTCTTGTTGATTTAAGAGGTAATTTCATTACTGAATTGGCAAGCGATTTTTTCTCAAAAAGCCAAAAGCTGGTTTATATTTATCTTCAAGGGAATAGACTCTCAAATCTGTCCTCAAATTTCTTTCATGGTACACCTATCATAGAAGATTTAAATCTCTCATCAAATAATTTCACCATACTTTCCCCTTTGCTCTTACAGAAGCTATCTTACCTGCTTTATTTGGACCTTTCCAACAACTTATTGAAAGTAATACCAAAAGGATTTTTATCACAGCTCCAAAATCTACAAACTCTCAATTTGTCAGGGAATCAACTTACAAACCTGTTGCCGGATTTTCTGGATGGAACCAGAAAATTAAACAAATTGGATTTGGCTAAAAATAATTTTTCTACCCTTCCATATGACATCTTCAATCCTCTGAGATTTTATAATGGCTTCCACCATCTCGAACTCCAAAACAACAAACTAGAAAAATTGCCAGACATTTCTTTTCTTGAATTACATCATCTTAACCTTGCATTTAATAATATACATGACATTTCAAGAGATAACTTTCATAACATGTCAAGTTTAAAGCATCTAAATATATCTCACAATAGCATTGATACAGTGGCCAACACACCATTGATATTAAAATATCAGAATGTAATATCTCTTGACTTGTCAGGAAACAACTTATCAGAAATCCCCAATAAAATGCTTATAGAAGCAACAAAACTACGATTTCTGGACCTATCAAGAAACAATCTCACGTCATTCAAGTTCAGCATTGTGTCCAACATGCAGGAACTCACTGAGCTACGCTTAGCATTTAACTTGATAAAGAGTTTAAAGACATTGTGGTATGAAAATCCTTTGCCTGCTATGAAAGTCCTGGACCTATCACATAACCTGTTGAGTAACCAGAACTCAATTCAATCAAAAGGAGCCCCAACGATGGAGCAGAAGCATTGGGAAAGCTTATCACCAATGAATAAATTACCAAATTTAGAGGTACCTACATATTCTTAAAGATGAAAATTTCAGATGTTTTAGAGCATGAAAAGTTTGTGTTTTTGACTAGTGTGGTGAATAGTTCATATTTATAATATGTACTTACATTCTTTGAGAGAGAAAAATGTCATTTTGGCAAAAGCTAGCCTCAGTGGCCAATTCGCTTGTGGCTGATTCATACATGCACATCTATCTGCACATTATGTACACTGAGAGCAACTAAAGGAGTGTATGATTAGGGGTCTTTGAACCCCAGCCATTCAGGAGAATTTATTATTTGATCATCCCAATAGGAGAAAATTATGTATGAGATTTTGAGTGACTGTGTCTAATATTTTCAACTTTTGTGGGGGACTATCCAGTTAAGACTTGTAATTATCGAGTTTCAACAATGATGAGCTTTTGATGTCACAGCCTTGATAGTAACCGATTCTTGTATATAAAATCCATGACTTCGAAATTTTGTCACTATCAAAGCTTGACATGTTCAGTACTTTTTTTATTGTCTTCTGATAGAGTTAAAAAAAAACCTGCATTTCTTCATTATTCAACCTAATGGTTAGTTTACGAGTAATGTGTGGCAAAATATTGAAGCCCATGACCTTTCTATAAAGGGGGAGGACCTTAATAGTTACGTCAGAATTCTCTTCTGTGGGCGCTTACAACTTATCTTGTGGTTCAGAGTCAAGGGTGGAGGGGATTGTGTGAGCCCTTCCTGGATCTCAGATGATGTACAAACTATTAACAGAGCGAGCAGCAACTTTTGGGTGCTTAAGTTTTCCTTTTACGAGTTAATGGATGGCTGCAGAAGAAAATTTTTTAAAATAAAAGTAATTTTCATATCTGTTTGCTGAATTCATGAATAAAATTGAGATAGAGCATAAATGTGAACGAACCCATTGTGAGTTCTTACAGAATAGCCTTGTGATCATAAATGGGGTGAGGAAAAAAAGAATAAGCGGTAAAAAATTTAAAATTATGGATGGCAAAAGATAAACAAAACTTCCTCATTAATCATTATGTACTTACTATATAAAATCTGTGAAAAGTACAGTTGTGTTTATTCCCACATCACTCCTCAATAAATAAGCCCAGAAATGCCTAATGTCACCTCTTTACATTGCTAGTCCTTTCTCAGCAATGCCATTTTCTCTAGTTCTCATTCTTGATAGGTTAAAATGATCAACAAAATAAATGATATTATGTATTCAAAATTCATGAGAACAAAAAATATCCCCCTCTTATCAGCACCAGTATAAAAAAACTTTTAATCAGTTGGCTTGACACATCATTTCCCAAGCTTCCATTGACTTGTCTTCCAGTGTACTCTGACATTAGAATCATTCCCTCAGTGTCGACATTAAACTTTTATAATTTACATTTTTCCAGTAGGCAAAGTCTTTCACTGAATCTTGGTGCATTGAATAGCTTCTATCATGAGTTTTAAAATAATCATATTATGACAACAATTTGTTCATAGTAATTTCAAATGAACTGAAACACCTTTACTTAGTATTTTGCTTACTTTAATTATTGAATCTTTCTGTGTTTGGTCCCAAGTGCTTTACGGGAGCTCAAGGTGAGCACTAAAAAAATGAAATAACATTCCAACTTAAATATTTTACTTGAATATTCCCCCTCTATTCATTTGGTCAAACCAAATTCCTTTGCTACATCTCCACAGATAATCTGAACATGTTTTTCCGATGTTAGTTCTAATACTAAAGAAGAATTACTCTTGGTAGTAGTAGCAGAGTTGGATTAAAGGGTGCACTGACAACATAGGTCATTGTTCACTACTATATCAGACCTTAGGGGCATGATAGTCCAGTGGGTAGAGCACTGGGCTACTGATGGGAGGGCCCGGGCTTGATTCTGTACGATGCCTCTGGGAACCCTCAGCTTCATCCAAGCTGTGTACCATTTTTTGGATACCTGGGAAATTACAGGTGATACAGGGAAAGGAACTGGCCACCCTACCTTGATGTGTAAATTTCACATGCTGTTTGGCGTAGTACTGGGTGAGCTCTGCCCTCACCTACCAAATTGACCTTCAGGTTGATTACTGGGATTTGATATCAGACTTCAAAATA
The DNA here is from genome assembly GCA_002093875.1 of Calopteryx splendens. NCBI lineage: Eukaryota > Metazoa > Arthropoda > Insecta > Odonata > Calopterygidae > Calopteryx > Calopteryx splendens. The sequence continues at coordinate 311,926 of LYUA01001179.1, read as the reverse complement.
TCGAAAATTTACTTGGATAAAAGCAAGAGGTTCTGTGAGCATAAAAAGTATCTGTATATTAAGAATAGCTATGCATTTTTTAAAAGCCTTGTTTCTGTTATAAATAAAATAGCATGGCTATTAACATCAGGGTCATCAAAATTGTTAAATTTCATACACAGTACACACATGTTTGATTGAAATGTGTATCTTGCACAAATTACTCATTTAATTGGGCAAGGCATGCTCATGTAAGACTGTGGACTTATGTTTAACAGTTGATGTCTCTAAATACATGTGAATACAACCCATCTGCATGTAAAATAGGGAGCTCTTCTTGAGACACAGTCATGATATTGCCATATTTAAATGTATATATGACAGATCCAAGTTTTGCCATCATGTTACATGGTCTCAATACTGTCCTGCATGTGAATTACCCTTTAAATGGTAGTAATTGAGATTTTAAATGTTTTATAGTGACTGAGGTAATTTGAACTACTATTAAAATACTTCCAATCAAAGTTAATTACTCACTGAACTGACCAGGTCAGTTTGTTTTATAAAAAGGTATTGTAAGTTATGAGGTATATTTAATTTAGCTCAGTAAGACATTTTAGCAGTAGAAGACATATTGCCCCCTTACACATACTGACTGATCCCTATTTGGTTTCTTATGGTGTCTGCTTGGCAAATAAAGCTATTATTATTATTATCACCCAATTAATTCAGAATGCGACCCCAGTGAAACATTTGTTCATGCAAGTTGGCTAATGGTATTAGTCTGTGGAAAATACCATATTATGTACTCAAGAATATACATAGTCCCTTTTTAATGCGGCCCACCCACCTATTTGTTGAATTATAAGTTTCTAAAAATGTTAATTTTATTCCTACAGAAATAGTTTCTTCTTATACTAAAACCAATAGTTTAGTAAGACCTTATTTCTCAGTACGATTTTATATAAAATTGGCTTATTTCTTTCAGAAACTTCTACTGTCGCACAATAAATATGATTAATTATTTCTGGACTGGTGCGGCTTTCAAAATCTTCACCTCTTAGACTTGAGTTACAACGTTTTTCGTCATCTTCACCACAATGATTTTCTCTTCAGTGCAGCCACCAGGATCGTTGATAACTCTCCCTCCAAAAATGCCAAAATTCTACCTTCTAGAACACCTCGGAGTGCAAATAATGCTCAACATCACAAGCAGGAATATGCAAAACCAGCATCTAATACTGAATTAGTTGAAAATTCTAATCCCTTAGTTGTTGATCTACGAGGAAATACCATCTCGGTGGTTGACATTCCATTTTCCAAGGTAAGCTTTTTCATAATTATATAAAGTGTTATATGATCAGGTGAGAAATTTATTTCCTGATTAGTTATAAGATCTAGGTATTTAAATCCAACATCAAATGGTCAAATTAATAATCACAACATATGTATTTCTTGAGAGAAGTTGCTTTCTTCATAGAGTATTTAAATATGCATGCTATAAATCAATTGATTTGCAGAATTTATGTTGGAGTTCAGGAGTCTGTTTCTCAAACCTACAAATCAATTTACCATTCCTGCAAAAATAATTAAATCCAATGAAGAATATCCTCAACTGCATACACTGTGAAATGTAGACATCATGAGTGTTGAAATACATTTAATGCCATTAGAACAAAAAACATGCAAAAGCAAATGACATGGACTTACTTTCAAGAAATGGCTTCAAGGGGGAGCTGGGCTAATACTACATGATCATGACACACACATCTAATATAGACTAGTGGAAGTTAAACTTCAAATTTTACAGAGCCAATTTCAGTAAATAATCCTTTACAATATATTGAGTAAAATTAATTTCAAAATGTAAGTTAACATTAAAAATTAAATGTGAAATAGAATTGATGACAATAGCAAAAAAGGATATCCTCCGAAATTTACATTAGCGGCCAGAAAAAAAATATTTTAAGTGAAAAAAATAAATTGGAAGTACAAACTATAAGTTAGAATGGCTCAGTGAATGCATACATAGTGCCTTCAGTGGGAAAAGGTTACCAAAAATCAGTCATGAACCCATCTGTAGGTTGGGTTGATTGATGAGGATAGATTGCAAAACACACAAGTAAGCCATGTGAACATTCTGATTACCCTTTCCAGAGTCAATTGTGGTTTCCCAGAAGGACCAGCAAGAAAATCACTTATTTTGTGCATTGTTTGTAGAACAGTCCATTCAGGATAAGCTAGCAAACAGTCAGTAGGCTACTGTGTGGGTGGGTCTAGTCCATCTTGGAGGCAATACTTACTCGAGAGGGGTGACATCCACTAACAACAATCTAAAGGAGGAAGAATAAGGGGAGGGGAGGCAGGCTACCTCTCCTCCACCCAAGAGGACAACATATTCTTAAAGCTGTTAAATAATGGCATAAAATTTTTAAGAATGTTATTTTGCATCATCTAATTTCCATTATGATAAAACACAAGTTATTGGCTAGATTGCTCATTATTCCTGTCCACCATCCATAATTTTTTGTATGAATAAATAATGCTGGAATCCTATGCTTGAGTTAATACCTTTCATGTCTAGTGAATTACCTTCTAACATTCACTGAATCAGTTTGAACTGAAAGTTAAGGTTGGACACTACATAACTACTTAATATGCTTAAGTTTCTCATATGCCTTTATGGGTCAATGTATATTAGTCTGATATATCTCATTTTTGTTCACAGCTGATTCCTATTTCCTCAAGAAAATCAAAAATGACAAAAGAAGAAAAGTTCAGAAACTCTATCATGCTCCTAGAAAATAATCCCATTACTTGTGACTGTCATTTGCTCAATTTTCTTCAAGTTCTTCATGAAGATGTTATTATTACAAGTGAAATTAAAGAACTATGGGATGGTTTCATGGCATTACCTGCAAAACTGGAAATTGGAAACCTGAGCTGCTGGTAAAATATAACTTTACAAGAAGACGTGGTTAAAATGTTTAAATTTCTTAAGACAGTTTTTTATTGATGGACCAGACAATTGAACCTAATGTATGCACTGCTCTGGATGAGATAAACTTATATGCTGCATCACAGTTTAATGAAGATAAATACACACATATGCATCCGAATATGCAATTGATGTATACTAAAGAATTAACGACTAACATATTTTTAAATTTATGAATACGAAACAAATTTAACCAAATATTGACTATATACCTAATTACAAAGATAGATTGCATGTTTATAATGCAAGTTTGTCTTTTGTCAAAGAAAAGCATCTAAATTTTTCAGCAGACTCCCACATTTCATTAGCATTTAATTATTTTCTCTCTCATCAGGAAATGTGAGAATACAGGCACTTTTATGGTAAAAGTTCTTTTTAAAGCTCCATTGGAATGTGTTGCCAATGTTAATAATAATTTCATTTAAGACTAATCATCTCTTAAAAGCATGTGCTGATTCATTCATCACTAATTAGGTAATTAAAAACTTTCTATTCTGCATCTGCAATAGGTACCCCATTTCTGTTCGAGGAATGCAACTATCAGAACCAGAATTATGGATGCATCATCTGCTACCAATGATTGGATTATGCACAATTTTGTTTTGACCATAGCCTTTATGCAGCAAAAGGCTCACTGGGACTAATCTCAATCTTGTTACACTTGAAAGTTATGACAGCAGTTTAGCAGCAGGCTTTATTTCATTTTTTTGTATATTAAAACAAAAATTATGTAGTAGGCAATATGCAAATTAAATTGTTTCCATTTTGTTTCTTTGTTGTTACTCATTTTTGTTATCTATTTATTCTCTATTCAATATGAATTTCTTGAGCACATCAAAAATGAAAAGTTAAGGATCTAACTCAATTAGAAACACTTTGAAAGCAACCAAATAATATTAAAGGTGAAAATATTCCATAATTTCCACCACTTATGGCAAAAGAAATTATGATGGAGTTCATGAATGGATGGAAGCCTAAGATTTAATTGCATTTAAAAATAACTATGTAATTACTTAGTTCATTTTATTGTAGTTTTATTTTATTTCTCTTTCTCTTAGAGCTTAACTTATCTTATGATACCTCTCCATTGGCTTCCTTACCATTCAATGCACTTTATAAAATATCTTCAATGCATGCGAATGTTTGTGTGTTCAATACTTACTTTCATAATATCAACAAACAGAATTTTAGTCTCTAATTTATTCTACCTTGTAACAGTTGCACCTTGCTGTCATTCAAATAGTTAAATGCTGATTCACATATTGACTACCCATACATTTCACCATATTTACCCTTGAGGACTGCTCATGAAATCAGTTGGAAACACCCATAGGCAATTAGGAGTTAAAAATATGTACATCATCACTTAAGGGATAATAATCAAGTACAACACCACAAGAGTTATTCAGCTGTTTTCCATTTCTTACATTGAAGTAATTGAGTCAGAAAAGGGAAAGGTTTATTGACTTGATAGTAGTTTTTCTTTCTTAGCATAACAGTCATTAACTCTGTAATGGAAGAACAAGTCCTTTCACACGTTAGGGTAGGGGGGCCAGTTCCTTTCCCTGTACCGCCTGTGATTTCCCAGGATNNNCAGTTCCTTTCCCTGTACCGCCTGTGATTTCCCAGGATGACCTGGTAACCAAAAGAAGCTGAAGCTGAGGGCACCAAGAGGCATCGCCGGGGTTCTGAACCCCGGCCCTCCTGGCAGCAGCCCAGTGCTCTACCACGCCCCATGCTCAATAAAAATATTTCTCTAAATCCATGAAAAAATGATGCACTGAATTAGCATCTTTTATTTATCTTATTCCAAAACCCAATTTTATCTTCACTTGAATATTCATTTTAAATTGGGATCACTAAAAAATTAATGGGGAAAACTTCTTACACAGAAAAATATATAATAATGTAACTGCTATTTGTAATGAAAACAAGCAAACCCTCAGATAATTTTCAGAGACAATTATGTACTCCGGCAATATAATTTAGGTAGTTTATACACCAGAAATTACCCAATATTGCGATATCACATTTCAATAACTGAAATTTTCTTTTTTACACCTGAATGTCTTGAAACTATTTCAACACTTCAAGTAATTTGTATCTTGCACCCGAGAAGGAAATGAAAGTGTGACACCTAGGCAAATGGCATCACCCATAATGGCAAATATCTAGACTTCTCAACATTCTTATTAGAGCTAATTTTATTAAGTAATCGGATTAAAAAATTATCCATACAAACTGCTAACCATTTACCTACCCTGTAAGACAATCAAATTTGCTATTGGTATTTTATAACTTAATGACTACATTGATCCAAGCATCTCCCATTTATTCTTTATCATCAGTGGGGTTCCTAAAGAGACCATTAAATGTTGTAGCCAGTGGCTGTCCATTCCCTAACAGAACCACTAAGACACTCATTGTATTAAATTAGCCTAAAAACTAAAAATCTTTTTTTGGGTCAACAAGGAAGATTATTCAATATTTACTGATTGAACCTTGGCCATTTAAATACCCAGCCACGGAGAGCTACATCTTGGATTTAAACCAGTCTTTTAAAGGTCATCATGGATGTCTGATGTCAGGGAAATGTCAGTCATTAATCTTAATAAAGATTTTATATTTTACAAAGTAAATAAATAACAATGCATGGAAGTTGATACTCAGAGAAAAAATAATTTTCATCATCTTTTATTTCAAAGTGCAATAATATTATATCATCGACATAATGTGGTTCACATTAGCATTTTGTAAACATTGTCATTTAAGCTGTATAACACTATCACAGCACAATTTTTCTCAAATTTTAGGTCATGAACTTCATCGCACAACCGAGTGAGGTATTTACGGTGACGAGGCAGCCTGAAATGAAACATCACGTGATTAGCATATTGAAAACTTAAAAATATCAATGTTGGCTGAATAAATAGTGCAAAACAAGTAGGATGAAAAAACAATACTTAATTCTTACCATTTGACCCTTCTGATTAAATACGAATGGGTATTTAAAATCGTTTGCAAGTATATATATGCTACAAAAATTGCAAATTTTGATTGCAATATGAAAGATGAAGAGAATATCACAATTTACAATAACAAAAATGCACACTAGGACATTCATTTTCAATTGGACACATGATGATTATGCATACAAAGCTAGCAAACATGATACACATGCAACTAACAAATAATACAACCTTTCAAAACATTCTGAAACTGCCATGTTTTATTAAATGGAGAAATACAAATGAATGTGTATGAGTACATAGTAAGACCTGTGTAATGTGACCCTGGTAAAAATATAGACTTTTTGAAATGCAAATTTTAATTCAACTAAAATTTTGGAAGGAAAAATGTATATATGTATATGAAAATAAATTTGTCTACCAGGGGGCTTCCTTTACGCCTGCAAATAAATCCTCCAATGCACCTTTATGGAGATAGCCCATGTCTAGGTTTTGAAAAATAATTTTATCAGGTCGATACCTAAACTACACATGCTTTTGCATAGATTACCTTTGTTCTATTGGAAAATCAATAATGTTCACCAAGGGCTCTGAACAAATAGGGTAGAGCATAGAGCTTACCTATAATTATTAACCCAGCAAATGAACACCACTTTATTTCCTAAGACTTAGTAGATGTCCTCATTTATTGTGAAATCACACAATTTTTAGTTATAAAACAACTTAGTTTTCTTTTCCTAATAGTTTTATCACAGTAATCAACCTGAAAGTCGCATGGTAGTCCAGTGGGTAGAGAGCTGAGCTACTAGTGGAGGGCCCGTGTTCGATTCCAGGTGATCCTTTTCTTCACTCAAGCTGTGCACCATTTTTACACCAGATCATCCTGGGAAATCACAGGTGGTACAGAGAATAAGGAACTGGCCCCCCTTATTACCCTGAATTTCACACATCGTTGGGCTTAATACTGGGTGAGCTCTACCCTCACCTACCAAACCAACCTTTGGGTTGATTATTG
>LYUA01001179.1:264653-288270 GCA_002093875.1 Calopteryx splendens | reverse complement strand
ATAGGAAAAAAGACATGCAGGGGAGGTATTTATTAAAGTTGATATTTGCAGACATGAAGGGAGGGAGGAAGCATTAAAACATATCGAGAACTCAGGACACCACTGATGAGCACTCTAATTTCTTGAGATTAGTTTTACAATTATTCTCGAAGGTTTGAAAGATTTCGATTCATGTAATCATAAATTTTTAAAAGCTTCAGACAACAATACCCTAAGCTCCCTTAGAAAATGACTGAACTATTTCTATCTGTCCATTTATCTACTATCATTCCCTTCTTGCCTCTACACGTTATTTCTAATCGGATATCTAGTTATTTATTTAGTTGACCTCTCACAAAGAGGCTTTGTAGAGTAGGTACAGCTAATGAGGAATTTAGCTTTGAACCAGCTTGAAAAAAATAAAATTAGTCAACTAGGCGCCTTAAATTAAATAGCTAATACGCATATTCAGGTACATATATATTTGAAACACCAACAAGGAGGGGTCCATTGAGACTTTCTCCACGCCATTCCTTTTCATATTTGTTGAAATTGTTTTTTTCACCCCAGGAATGCACGAGTACGAGTAGGATATTGCTCAGGTCTCTGTGTCCTATGACATTCACTACTATAATATTGATTTAGAAAACCTATTTAAGGTTTGATTTTACATTTTTGTACACATTTAAACTCATCATTTTTTCTCGGAATTATGATAGTATTTGTTTTATAATGAAATTTATTCCTTTTCAACTAGTGAAATAAGATCTCATTCCCAAAAACTCATAAAGCTATAAATCTCATTCGTTGCTAAAGTTCAACCATATCTATTCTCATTACAAACGGCAAAATTCCCTTATGGAAAGTAATACTTCCCTCAATTTTAAATCTTATACTATCTGCTCTCTTCCAATAAATATACTAATAATTACACTAAATCAACCACACCATAAATGTATTTAAGGATATATAAGCATTTTTTACGATAAATGCTCAAGACCAGGATTTCAATTTTAAGTAACTTCAAAATACGATCTTCGACCGGTTGAGGATTACTTAAAAATGATTGTCACATGAACAAGAGAGAGAGAGGGTAAACATCAACCCTTTGCATAAAAAAACAAGCATGGAGATGCACTCTCTCACGTGTACCTAAATGCGGATATCAAATTTCAGATCTCTTGACGTCTTGGTTTTGGAGTGAAAAGCGTAAAAAGACAGCACCTAAATCAAACTTTAGTAAATTGATGATGGCAAGAAGAGGGGAGATGGTGGTCGGTTACCTTTAGTAAAAATATTTGGGCGCCTTTACCGGTTGGAAGATGGCAAGGAATTGAAAACATCAGCCCAACGAGAAAGATGGGAGGTGGTTCCCGTTTCAGCTGCTAAAAGGGCTGGGGCCATATCGCCCCATGTAAGTAGATGGAGACAAAGATAAATCCCGAAAGGATCGGGAAAAGAAACGGCGATCTTTAAATTGACACTAAAACCTATCTCGCCATTGTGGTCCCTCGGACAAATCTGTAGTGCCTCAAGGTGTACCCAATCTATCTCGTTCTTTCTTTTGGAGCGATTCCGTACGGCTTTCCTTTCCTCCACCCTCCTCCATTAATCACCCACTTCTCTGTCCATTAACTCCTATGCATCTGTTCCGCAGCAACAAGTTTCGGAGGTCTCTTTTCTCCCCTGGTATGATTTGCAGTGTCTCCGAACCACTGAGCTTCGAACTCCACAAGAATGCTTTCACGTATCACTTCCTCTTTAGCAAATCTTCTCAAGATCAGAGCAGTTGTCTTTTCATAACCAACACCTCATCTTGAAATATTTTGCGCTGATCAATCACAGTAATCAACCAGAAGGTCGATTTGGTAGGTGAGGGTAGAGCTCACCCAGTAAAAAGCCCAACGGCGTGTGAAAGTCACAGGGTAGGGGGGCCAGTTCCTTTCCCTGTACCGCCTGTGATCTCCCAGGATGATCTGGTACCCGAAAAATGGTACCCAGCTTGTGTGAAGCTGAGGGTGCCCAGAGGTGCCACCCGGAATCGAACCCGGAGCCTCCGGTCAGTAGCCCAGCGCTATACCCACGGGACTACCGCGTCCCTTTTTGCGCCGATAGAAAGCATAACTACTTCACGAATATGGAACAACGTTAGGTGGGCAGGGAGTCTTCTCGCACTCGCGGACCGAAAGACAGTTTGGCGCCAGCACTCTTACGATCTCAACCTCGCGGCTGGTGGAGGAATAGCAGAAGGCAAACCGGCGAACGTTTTTTTTAAATTTCTCGTCCGTTCCGCATAAGTTTATAAAGCGGGAGGGGGAGGGGTTGCGTGGGAAGACGCCTGTCAAGAGCTTAACACCCAAGCGTAACCAGGGCCTTCAATCCTAAAGAGTGCCCGATCTCTCACCCCCTCCCCCCAAGAGTGTATCCCATCAATGAGTCAGACCCTCCTGGCCGACCCGAAATAATTCCTTGACCATGAACCCCTCTCAAAATGCAAACGAAAATAGACTGAAAAAGAACCGCTCGGACGATTTCAGCAGGAGGAAAAAAATATTAGCGCACGGTACGTGACCGCCGGCACACTAGTGCTCAGCCAGAACTGCGCTTTAATTAGCAACGAAGGCCAATTTAAATAAATAAATAAGGAATTGCGATTAAAAGGTTACACGAGAAATTATTTTATTTCTTCCGCATGGTTGGGCTTTCTCTAAATTATTATAGCGAACCCTTTGATTAGAGTGGAGGGTACGAGAGAGAGAGAGAGAGAGACCCTGTCTTCCTAGGCACGCGCTGAACATTAGGAAGTAGCGGTTCGATGCGCCACTCCCCGTAATCGTTAAAGTTACAAAAAAGGACGAAGGTGCCGCCGATGTAACGGGATTTTCTTACGCTATGGCGTAAACTAAAAAACAAAAAAATTCGCGCGCGGGAAAAAAATATCGGGATTAAGTGCGAACACCTTTTGCATTACTGTGGACTACGGTTAAATAAATAAAATTCAAAACGTCAGATCACTCGCTCAACATAAAAAAAATAATAATAATTTCACGCTAACGGTAAATCATCTTTTCTCAGATGATTACAAGGTTTCAAAGCAAGGCGCAGACACTTTTGTCGTACGCTGAACACTGCAAATACCTAATACCGTCTCGACGCTTTAACATTAACTGGGGTCCGACACGAGGAAAATGGCAACGTTATCCGATATTTATTTAGTTTTTTCCCCAGAGATTTTGTAACGAGAAAAACTATTTTTATCGGAAAATCTTTTTGCGGAGTCCCCAAAATAAGCCGTTGTAATTGCTAAACCCCACGTTACTCCAACGGCTCAATCACTGCTGAGTAACCACAGCTAAGTTTCTGCACATTATCAATGTATGGATACTCTTTTTTTTAAACAAGGTACCATAGAGCACTTATTATAATTCTTTTCTATTTGCCATTCTTCACCCAGTTTCAAGATAACATTCAAGTTACTCGACCATGAAATACGATTTCGCTCAATCTATCCCTGTAAATCACTTCCATCATCCGAAAATACCCTAATTCTCCTCCACAGCAGGAGGTATCGGCCGTTACTTGATGGAAACGATTCGTCATAAAAGATAAACAAACATGGTTTTTCCAAATTTCATTTTTACACTACCTAGGTTTCGACCATACAGTCATCTTCAGGTGAACTACCGTAGTATTATTATCAGTTCACCTGAAAATGACTTTATAGCCGAAACCTAGGAAGTGTAAAAATGAAATTTGGAAAAACCATGTTTGTTTATCTCTAAGCATGCCGAATTCTCAAATTTACTACATTATTGAAGCATTATTCATCGTGCTATTAACTAAATGTGCTTAACGTACTCTCATGAATAACGGTGTTGGGTACCACAATTACCATTGATCCTCGAAGACTTTGATACTAAAATGATAATCCAGAAAGGCTCGTGAAGACATTTTCAGAGGGCAGGGGAAGAGGACTTTGTACGCGTGGTATTTGATTTAATCGCCGGCGTTTGAACTCAAGACCTAGTCGCCTGAGATCTGGCGAGAGAACTTATAATAGTTAAGGATACGTTAGACAATTTACCAAGAAAAACAACAACAACATTTACGGTGCACAGAACAGCGGAACAAATACATTCCGCCTCGGACGGCCGTGATTATTTCCAGCGGCGTAGTTTTCCTTTTAACCACGGGCATCTGCGATTTAAAAAAACTCTACAGCCGCGCAACATATAATCGCATGATGGCATCAAATCATAGTAAGCATCAAATCCCTGGAAGCGTCGCACTTTGACTCGGCCCGAGAGAGAAGCACCACGAAACCAACTCCCACTTGGTAGACCAAGGAATTAAAATTGTGCCCAGAGGTCTTATGAGTTAAACAGTTTGCTGCTGCTACAAAAATACACTTTCCCACGACTCGTGTGGTAATGCGACTCCTGGGTCCCCTTGGGCAACACACCTCGGGCGAAATACGGGTCTTACAAAACCCTCGCTGCTCGAGCAGGCAAACTGCCACACACTGACACTATTCGCTTGGCCATTGACAGAAACGGCGAAAAATTACGCCAACGCGAAGGTTCAATACAATAACTTCACATCAATCAAAAAGATAAAATGAACAGCCAGATTGAGGATACTTTTAACATGAAAATAACAATAACCCTTCCGTGAAATTTAGTAATCTTATTCGATAAGTGATTGGAACCCAAAAGTGATTGGAAAATTTCAAACAAATGTGCTTACGATTGCACTTGGTCTATCGCGAGAGCAAAGGAAATGTCACAAATTATGACCTCGCTATATCGCAAATCTATTTTTTTTACATTTGTTGACGTGCCGTAACTAACCAATCAGGAAACTTGCCATTAACTCCTCCCATAAAACGATGCACCTAATTGCAATAAAGGTTGCGTGGTTGTTTAAAAGGGAGATTCAAGATTATTACTTTGGAAAGCCGGCGGAATCTGAACATTATACGCTTTGGGAATAACTTTCAGAACTCTAACCAGAACTCCTGTCCACCGGGATTACGAGGAATCCGGACTGAACCTGCACTTGTTACACTCAATCGTGATACTTTAAAAACCAAGGTTCCATTGGTGAATAATTTCAGTGTTGAATAAGATGAAAAAAAAATTAGACCGCGCGATGGAATTTTATGAGCAGCTGAGATATCTACGTATTTTCAGACAGACGGTACTGCTTTTTGGGTGTAATTTCTGAAAACCATGTAAACATGGTGTTAATAACTGCATTTTTAGGTGTTATGACGTCTTGAATGAATTCGGATAGCGCGATGAATTCGTTGGGAAAAAAAGACAAATCCTTTCCCATGGCGCAGAACTGTAATGCGAACACTGTCGGGTGAGGTGTTATTATCCCGGAAACAAATATTACGAGGAGCGGCATATCGTCAATTCTTTCCTCAGTGTATTTATATTAATAACATGGAACGCTCTCAAATACAATATTCCTTACGTATGGATTTGGATCAGCGGATTGGGACTTATATAGAAGATCCATTAGTGAAGAGTGGTTAACAATTAAGGATTGGAGTCTAATGAATTTAGGATTGACTCGGAACTAATAAAGAATGAAGAACCTGAAGGTGGAAATGATAAGAATAGGTTCGTATTTATCATAGAAAAAGGTGTGATAAATGGCTCACAGAAAACGTTTGGAGCGGCAGCTGAAGGATGATACTCGTTGAATCTGCAAAAGGTTACAAGGGGGATAGTAGTCATTACGGTGACCGGGATGAACACGAAAAGTTTCCTCTGCCACAACTAAAGGGTCGCCATGGTTAAGGCATCAAATAATCACAATAAAAAACGAACTTAAAATTAATTGATAGCGACTGCACGTATTACAGAACTAAAAGACTATAAAAACTATTCCACTTAGAAATCGACGAAAAAAGCGAAAAGCTAGGGAAGACATAAACTCCAAGTCTCTACATTAAAATATAATCTTGCATTTCTTTTTTCAAATGCTGGAAAATGCCAAAATCATATTTTTTACGTCAATTTATCTTTAAATCAAATCACAATTTCTACATTCTTCCGTCACCTAGTTCTTCAATAATTGGGAAAATTTACCTAGCGAAAGTTCACTAATCCCAACCTATACCTAAGAAAATTTCACTATCGGAAAGAAATCGAATCTGTACTGGAAACAAACTAATATCCAGTCGCAAAGAATGGCTGATCCGAAAACGAAGCATTGTATTGTTTACCATTTTAATGCAACAAATTAGTGCATTACCTAAGCTAACGCGGGGATTATTGAAATTTAGTTGCCAACACAATTCCCTAAAGACAAAAAAATCAAGATCTTTATGCTCAACCAGACACCTAGCAATATTATTCCTACCCATATGCGGAGGTGTTTTGGTGAGTACAATGTTATAGGCAATGGACGAAGATCCATGTAAATCATAAGATGTAAGAGACTTTCACGTAGGCTAAATAAAATACTATACATACATCTTACGCTGAAAACCGCTGCCACAATTGCGTTTGGCACTTTGGTTCCAAGTTAGTTCAACTCTCACCGTATCAACCAATATTCTAGTTGATTACTGTTGCTGTGATTACAACCGGGAAGTAGAATGGTTTTGAGTGACCGTCTGAATCTCATTTGCTGTCATTACACTACCTTCAATAAAAATGTTTTTTTTATAATATTAGGTAAAGTCAGATTTCAGGCGTGGGAGCATAATAGTTTATAAAGACGCGGTTTAATATTTGCGGTACTCATTTTATTTTGCAACTAGCGGGTTTCCTAAAATACATCAAAGCATCAGGGTGTCTTAACAATGCGCTTCTTCCTGAAAAAAAAGTTGGATCAAGGCCAGCCAGCGGAGTTTACAACATCCAGCGCTGCCGTCACAGCCAGCAAAATTCAAGAGTTTGGATTTTGCCTGGCAGGAAAACCACTGGCTCCTAAGGATGGCAAGAAATGGCACCAGGAGGCTACCGACTTGAAAAACATTCATTTTAAGAGCGAATAATAAGGTGTCTGCGTAGTATATAAGGTTGGTCGGTAGAGGATCCAGGAACCAATTCTTGCAAAAAAACTACGTAATAAGGATATTTTAAATATACCCCGAGTTAGGCAGTGTCGTGGGAAAATACAAGATTGCTCACCAAAATCCATTTTTTTCTGCAAAATACGCAGAATTGATGTCGCGAGGAGCGAGTTTTAAAACAAGCAACTAATATCCACCCACAGCAACCCAAGATACATTTTGAATCTTTAAAAATTTCTACACGTTTTGGAATTTCAAATATATTTTCAACTCGTCGTCAATTGGTCATGCAACACAAAAAGAGAGGCTCATATTTTACCAAGTAAATGATAAAAAAAACTTGGTCACTCATTCTTATCCAGAAATTATTTTACCATTTTGATAAATCAACAGCCAATTGAATTCTTCCCTACCAAAGGAGCTTTTGAAAGTTTTATTTAGGTAACTTAGTTACAAAAGTGTAAACATGCCTTACATATTTTCCACTTACCTATGTATAAGTATTTTCTATGCGTTCATCATATCGACCTCTAATAATGCACTATATTTATCTATTGGAGTAAGGTCACGTGATAAATATAGTAGTAAACTATATGAACATACATTTCTGATATAACTTATTATAGCACAAAGGAAATGGTTGGCGAGAAATTTTCTTACGTTATCGTAGTCTAACTTAATGTAAGTAACACTAATTTTATTAATTCTACGGAAAATAGAGCACTGACCATTAAAAATGCTTTTATTTACGACCAGGGATTCTATCACTCTAACAGAAATTAATCGAAACGGCCATGCTTTAATCAAAAAGTAGGTAGCTTCAAGGCTTCATTATATGATAAAAAAGTCACGATATTTGAAAGTGAAAAAAAATAACGAACATAATATCATGGCACTACAGAACGGATTCACGCCGCGTACAGTGCTCATTTCATCATATTAATCATTCATTACAAATTGGTTGGGTAAGCAAGATAGGTACCGTCAAAAAAAATGCGAACACGATAAATTTCAAGTCGAATCTGCTCGTGTTACCAGAAATAAACGGTTCGAATTTCACATTTCACGTAGGTAAGCTCATTTTAAAATATCTGTATTTATTTACCTACGCTATAAAAATCATTTTCGCGGGCGTTTTCACAGTGACCATCATCGTTACCTTGTAGTCACGGAAAATAGATCAATTTGAAACCAAAACGCCAGGGGTATCTTAATTCAAAACCGTATTGCAACAGAGTTGGATGATAACACTCATGCCCCCTTCCGGAGCTGCGGAGCCTCGCCCCCAGAAACTTTTTACGTCAACTATTATGAAATCTGGCAAGGGCTCTTGAAGACGTTCACGGCATCTCGGCTGAGGCGCAGACGGTTCTCGCAAGGCGTGAAATGAAACTCATCTACTCCAGATGCCGGTTCGCACGAGAACCATTTTAGAACCTACAACTAAAAAAATACCCAAACGAGTAACAGGGGACTAGGGATGGCTTTAGTAGGCACACCGCGCCCCAACTGCCAATTTACAAGCCATATGGCACGTTTGCCGAGTGTGCGGATAACGCTCCAGTGAAATTGGCTTTCCGCTCTCCTCGCAGTTCATGAATGAAGCGATTCCGTGGTATCCAATTAGGGTTGCCAAAACAGTTAACACGACGCCGACACTTTCTGGGATCTGGGACTATTTATTTCCGGGATTCAATGATTTATCACACTCTAAGACGTCACTTCAACGACGACCAATATTCATGTGTCTTTTAGCAGGGCGATGGAAATCTTTCGACGAACGCTAATTGGGTGTAAATCTTGGTCATCTGTGCCATTTTATTGGTGGCAGCTTGATCTGATGATTAAACGAGTAACATTGTGAAATCTCTACCCGCACTGCTTTCTTTAATTGCAACGTACGTACTTCCTTCGCTAAGCTTCTACAAATAAGACGGTTAAACTTACTTACACCCAATAAATTGTCGATTCTGTTGCGCTGAAAAATCATCTAGTAACGTTAACCGTGAATAAAAAGCTTCAAATAACAGCCTATACCAATTGCCAAAAAAATGTACTAAAATATAACTCGCTCAAAATATTAAATCGAACTACTAACAATAAGAACTTAATTCCTTGAAATTTGCACTATTTCTGGTAAATCTTTGGCATCCGCTGGAGGGAACTATCATGAAAAACGAAAAAATAGTTTCCCCATAATTGACGCCGAAAAATTCATAAAAACCAGACAGCAGGAGGAAAAATATTGAAATAGTATACGACAATTAGAAACATTGAAGCAAAAGGACTTCCTTTAAACTTTGGCTGGGTAATCCCGAGGATGGCGATGGACAAAATGCGACAACCATTTACACGAGACAAGATTAGTAGTTGTTAAAGGAGTCTTGCGGAGTACGACGTGAAATGGAGAGCTGCCGTACACTAAAACGTAAGGCTGCTATCCAACGGCGAAACTTAGAAACTTAGGCTTAGAAACACATAATCCCTGAGGCGGCATCTGGCGGAGAGCCTGGGCATAGACACCATGGGCATAAACGGTTTATTTTATTAAAGTATTATGAACTAAATTGCTAGAAATTTTCACAAAAATTATAATTTACGTAAAACCTGGGATAAAAGTGAGAACGGTACAAAAAACGAAGAGCCAAATGAATGTCGGTGATATGCAGCACACTCATCTGCAATAAAAAAATTGCCGCACCTTAATAATTTTTTCGTACCATTTATTTACCTCTTTCGAGTTATGTTTCGCGTCGCAGCACTGTGATGGCTTTCAACTTCGGAGCAACAAAGAAGAATAGACCATGAAATTAAATATCAACCGAGCCGAGTTGGCGGCAAAAATCTCACGACCCTTGGGGGCGCGCCTGCTCTTTCCCCGGGATTCTGCGTTCCTAGCTATCCAGAACAGGTAGCCCGGTGACTGAATGCGAGCCCGAAAAACGGTTAGAAATAGTTAGCCCTCTCCCCTGGGCCCCGTATTATCATCAGAGGGGAATATAAATAACATTAAGAATAAAGAACAGGAAAAATACAAAAGGAAGTCGGGGATTTTCGTTGGCCACAGTGCCCCGCTGACTTCCATGTTTGTAAACAAAACGAGCTGGTATTTTTATCGGTCAGTATCGTCGACTTGCCCTCTCAGCCACCAAGGTTAAAAAGGGATCAAATTAAAACATCCATGGTAATTGACAAATGGCGTAACCTGCCACGCCAGCTAGATAGTTAGCTTTCGGTCTCTCTTGAATGTTACGCTATGATATTTTGTTGGATTAATGCAGTAAAATTACGCCTCCGGGAAAGCGAAACAACTCCATGCTCATTATACTTCTAGTCGTAAATTTGGCTGCTCAGGGAGTATCTTAATGGCGGTCGTAATGCTAAAACTTAAATTACAAAAACATTCGTCGATAAACTTATTTACTTCCTACTAAGTATAAGGGCAGTAACTATTCCTCGCCATGTTTTCGAGTCGGTAATCCCATTTGATAAGTAGAAGCGGACGCGATATTTACAAAATATCGACGAGGAAAGTACGAAGGGATTCGGGATAAGATTACCAAACATAGATCAGCATCAAATCCGAATGACTCGAGCCTGAAAACGATGACAGCCTCATAAAATCGATTGCCTTAGACTACTCGTCCATGCCAGAAGACGAGCGTGGCTAGAAATCCTAACGGTCGTGAGAAATGAGCTCATCTAAAAGGCAATAGATTAAAACTTCTCGATTGAAATATCTTGGCAAGGCTCGTTCATTCTTGGGATACTATGAGTTCTTGGTCGAGGCGCTCCCCTTGTATCTAGATGCTACTGAATCAGATGTGTATTACATGGTGCCAGGACGCATACGGCTAAACCTCAACCCACTCAGAGCTTTATAGATTTTTAACAGTAGTTATTCGTACAATTTTTACCGTTTATACTAGAAATTTAGCCATAAAAAGGGTTGCAATGTAGTAACCCGACACCGTAGCTTATACAGAAAATAATGTTGAAAATGAAGCCAAACTTCAATCCCCTCTTGTCGCGTGTCACTCCTATAAAAAAACTAGGAGCACACTTAAGGCACATACTAGGAAGACACATAAGGAGGAGTTTAAATTCTTTGTCATCCCGTAAGATCTACAAGGATTAAACTTTAAACGGCAGTTTTTTTCTGGAGCCAAAGGGAACGCTTTCACTTTAAAGGTAAGGGAGAATGTAGTTAAACTATTATTATGAATGAGTGGAGCTCCGAAATTAAAAACAGAAAGGGTCACAAGGCATGCTACCTAAGTCCCAGTCGACATAACCGACAGTCCAATTCAGGCAACCGAGGAAAGTTTTCCGCACCTCCTCGATCGGAAACAGAAAAATTAAGAGCACTTCCGATGCGCCGTATAAATACATTCCTCCTGGTGACTACTCTCACCCACCACCCAACCCCCTCCACCGAACACGATCCTTCCTCCGGGGAGAGTGTCAGGTTGGAACGCTTCACCAGGAGAGCAAAAGGAGGAAGACGAATGCGGGGAGAAGGGGATAAACAAGTGAAGCGGAGAAGATGGTACGCAACGGGTGTCTTAATAACAGAAGGCCAACGCCACGTGGCCTCCACGCGGTCGACAGACAAACGCTGACAGCTACACATGAGCCTCTTCCCTCCCGGGCTTAATTCCCCACCCACCATTTCCCCATCTAATCCACCCCTCCCTCCACCAACTGATTGGCGGATCGCCAACCGTACCTAGACACCTCCCAACCCAATTTGCGGGAAGCCTTTCGTTTCACATCCTCGCCTTTCTTCTTGCGTCCAAGGGGGGGGGGGTTTGATAAATTGCACTCCGCGACGGATGGGATTTTGTTCGGCGAATTAATTTCAGCCTTAATCCAGACAGCAAGGAGGTGTAAAAGAGGACAGAAGGAGTGACGTAGGCGGGGGTAGAGATGAAAAGGATAATAGCAAATTAATCTACCACACAAAATACTCAGTGAGTTGACAGAGTAAATAGCTGCAAAAGGACCTTACATGCACCTGTCAGTCACAAGGTGCGAAGGGGAGGTCATACATATATCCCACCATAACATTCGAAGAGAAAAAATATGTAATCATATTTATTTTCCCATGCACAGTGAAATCTAGTCCTTGCTTCGAAACTCACCCAGGAGATAAATTGTAAGTCAATTACGGTATCTCTATATTTTTATGCCCTGATGGTAATAGGTAAAAAAAATGCTCTCAAGATGCAAGAAACCATTAAATAGCATAAAACAAATTAAATATTAATAATAGATTAAACTGAGCATGCAAAATTGAAATAAAAATGTTAATCAACTTTCACTCACTATCACGTCATTCATATGCTCAAAATAGAATATGAATGACTTACTTATGCTAACATTTCATTACAAAGAATGCTATACACACACTGGGAAGCAACTCCAGCTAAGAATACCCAGATAAACTTATGATTTTCAAAGACAATTTTGAGGATAATGTAATTAATTTCATAACATAATGATCTGGTTCATGTTCTCATTAACACAGCAATGAGTATAGCAGTTGAAGACCAAAAGTGGGATGCATTGAAGACAATTGAAAACCCAAAAGCTGAACAAGATGATATAAGCGATAATACTAAACAAGAATTTGAAAATGAAGAACTTCCAAACTATCAGATATGCACCAATGAAAAAGTGGGAAGGCACCTTGTGACTTCAAAAGATCTTCTTGCAGGGGACATTGTTCTTCGGACACTTCCACTTGCCACTGGACCTTTCTCTTCCAATGGGACCAGTTTCCCTGCCCCTTGTGTAACGTGTTATCAACCCCTTGATGATGATAATATTTACATTTGTCCTAGTTGTGGTTGGCCAGTATGCTCAGAGGAGTGTTCAGTTCATCCAAGGCATCTTCCAGAATGTGTGGCTACAGTTGGCACAGGAGTTAAGGTTAGTTTCCAGACTAGTTTTCTTTGTCCTTTTTGTCTAATGGCAGATCATTAATTAAAACTTAGCAAAGACCATAACTCAAAAGACACCAAATAACTATTTGAAATACATTTATGACACTTTTAAACACATTGGTCAAAACCATAAAATTGAGTGTTCAAAAGAGATCAACATTTTTTTAATAGAGTATCAACTAGCATATAGAGGATGCTGCATCTCTTGTTGCTGCATCTGTTTGGGAGATTTTGAAAACTGCCATTTTCCCACTTCAACTTCAAGTTATAGTCTTTGAGCTACTACTAATTACTAACTATTAAAAAAAATAATGAATTATGCAACTGAAGCAACTAGCTTTTAAATGACTGTCAGAAAAATTCATTAGACACCAGGATAATGAAAACACATTGCTGGCATTATGTCGGAATCTATAGCCTCTACCCAATGCCTGAAATTATTCATCAAAATAGAATAGCTAAATGAAATACATGCATGCCCTAACCCATACATGACTGGTGAAATTAGTTGAACATTAAATCCTAATTTGTGGAAGTTACAAAGTGTGTTTCCTTTGGTGAAATTGTTTGCATTCTGCCAAGTTTGGCTTGATTCTGTATATTACATGGCTATTGAGTCCACAGTGTTTTGTCGTTACATGTGTACAAGCTAAATTTTCATCTTCTATTACTGAGAAAATACTGTCAGTTTACACCTACGAAGAGTCCTCAGTTTATAACTTTCTCACATAATTTTTTAAGTTAATTGTATGAAATTAATCTTTAATAAAAATATTACTTGAGCCCTTAAAAGCAACCAAATCTTTCTCTTTGGTAAAAATACCGAAAAAATTCTGCAGTCAGCAACATTCTTGATTTGATTGATTTAATAACAAATGCACTGATTTTAATTTTTAATCATTACTTTTAATCCCATCCAGGTCTCGTTTAAAGATCCAAAAATGTGGGATTCACTGTATGACTGTGTAATCCTACTGCGGTGTCTTTCCCTGCGCATATCTTCACCAACTTCATGGGCTCAGATGGAAACCATGGAATCACACGAGAGTACAAAACGCCCTAAAACGCACCATAGGCGTTCCAAAGCACTAGCTGCACTTTTTGAAGCACGCTTCGGCAAATCATATGGTGCCACCAAGTCCGCCGTCTTAAGGATTATTGCCACATTGGAGGTGAATGGTATGGAAGTTACATCAGCAGGGCGTTCACTTCAGGCTATTTACCCTGTGGCTTGTCTCGCTGAGCATGCTTGCATCCCCACTGCATTCAGAGTTTTTGGCTCATCGGACGAAGGGTTCCCTTTGACATTAAGGGCGGCGGTAGACTTACCGATAGGGGCCACTATATCATTGACTTATACAGATTCCCTATGGGGTACGCCAGAGAGACGGACACATCTTTACTACTCAAAACTGTTCTTATGCTGCTGTGAAAGGTGCTCTGACCGAGAGGAATTGGGTGCCTGTCTCACTGGACTGAAATGCAGAAAGTGTGGTGACTGTGTTCTTCCAGAAAATCCACTCTCAGAGGGTTGGCTACAAGGTGCAAGGGCAGAGAGTGCCGAAAGGTGGTCTTGCAGGAATTGCCAGGAGGGCATGGATGGTGCAAGGGCGAGAAAAGCAGCTTGGCAGGCCAACGAATGGGTCAAGGGGTTAGAAGAGGAGGATGGAATTGAATTTGATGCTTATGAAAATGTTTTGGGAAAATCACTGGTGAGATTGCATCCCAGACATTCTTCTGTGATCGACTTGAAGCATTCCATTCTTCACCTCCTTAATCCACCAGAAGCACTGAGTGACAAACAGCTGAAAAGGAAGGAGTTGCTGGGCAGAGAGGTAAGTACATATTTAATTTCTCTAGGTAAATTGTTTTCAAAACCTAACACTTTTGTTCAGTGATTATTTGGGAAAATACATAAATGCATTGACTTCACCAAAGCTGTGTGATTTTTCGAGTTACAGAACTTCCTGGGAAAATTCGCTATAGGGATAGGAATTGAACCCCTACCCTAACATGTGAAATTTACTCTTTCATTACGCTTAGTTTTAAGTGCACCCTTTAGTTTAGCCTTTTAGTCTTAGTTTTAAGTGCGCGTTTTAAGTACCCCTACCCCTGCTTTACAGAAAAATCTTCAGGTTGATTACTGTGTATTTATACATACATTAATGATTAGAAATAAATAAAAAGTAGCTTCATCATCCTCAAGGGGCCATCCTAAAATTTTGTAATGTCATTTTTGACTTTCCTACCCTCATCCTTTCTAATGACCCATAATATATGAACCCCTTCATCCCCACCTCTTATATAATTATCGGCACCATCATAAAGATAAAACCTTTTTCTAAGAGAGAAGAAAAAAGTACATTTAGGCAGTGCACTATGTGATAATCAGTCACATTAAAAATTCTCTAGCAGAATAATAACATTATTGACTGGCCCTAACCTGGCAAATTTAAGTTGGGGCTGAAGTAAGGCAATAATAAAACTCCTCCTGAAACCTTCACTCCAAACCCATAAGAAAACAATAAATTGGCAACCCTCTCAAAAGCATTTTATAATTAAATTTAAGTCCCCAAACACTGGCAATCCATATCATCTGGACTGGAAAACCTATTTCTCAGTACATACCTATTTCTCAGTACATACCTATTTCACTCCGAAAGATATGTGATGACCTTTCTGGCAGGAAAACTATCATGCAGATAAGTATGAGATAACAGCACTAATTTAACAGGGTGAAAGATTGTCTGATAAAGGTAAGATCAGATACAAGAGCATATTGCAAATAATTCATGGTAAACATCTTTTGTAAAAACCTTAAGATTCTATTATTCTATTAACCTTGAAAGTAACCACACAAAAAACAAATAACTATTCATTCAATACTTAATATTAAAATCTTAACATGATAAATTCTGAAAAATCATTACATATTAGAAAATATTAGCCATACTGGGCAGAATAGAGGGAGAGAAAATATGTGGAGATGAAGAGTGGTTTACCGTGCTGTAGGGTGTTATGATGTTATGATATGCCTTGTGAGCCATGTAGCAGTGGCATCCATCAAAAACTTACCCTAACCAGTAACCAGTACCATTAATAAGATTCCAGGTAAAAGTTTTAATCAGTCTATGTAAGTAAAATGCTGAGGTAACAGAAATAGCAAAGGATGATACAGTCCTAGTAAGTAACATCCCACATTCTAGCAGTCTATTGGGTAGGGTTTTTGCCTTCTTGCCAGAAGGTAACAACTTCAAATTTGGAAAATGTCTATGGACATCCCAAGTTGAACCTAGGTGGAGGGATTTTCAAAGAACCATATCTGTCTGTAAAAACACAGGTGACATAGGAAAAATTGTCCCTATATCCTAATTGTGTGCATTTCATATGATGCTGAACTTAATGCATACTAAGTGATGACCAACTACACCTATCAAACCAATACATAGGCTGAAGTCTGATAATTGTAGATCAGTTGAAGTGTGCAAGTGAGTTAATTATCAGCCTGAATGCTAGATTAAGAGTGAAGATTGAGCCATGTGTGCAACATGCTGGCAGATATGAGAACACTCTCACAAAACTTAACCTTCCCCACTACTTCTGCCTTGGCTAACTGCCATTTTTTCCCAGGCCCAACAAAGATTCCCTGCACATGGACCTGCCAAGAGCTCAACTCTTTTTTATCATTTTTAAGTCCATGAAAAATATTTTGGCATTGAGTTTCGAAATTCAATTACCTACTTTACAATAAATCAAGAGAAATTATGGTGAAGTAAGGCCTCCTCACCTGAGATATTCTACCTCTGAATTTTCTCAGACCTTTGAATTATTTATATTACTGAGATGGAGTCCCTCGAATTTAATGGAACATTTTCAATTCTGCCAATCTCTCAGCTGTAAGACTGTCTCCAGTAGTGGTAGGAGTCATCCCTTTGGTAAAGAGAATTAATCAAAACCAAATAAAAGCAAAAAATTGATTTTTTCCTGGTGGATATTTATGTAGAGGAAAACTATGCCATTTACTCTATCCATTAGAGGTAACTATAGGCCTATAGTCATGGAACATTTAAATCTTCTAGCTCAAATTAACATCCCTTAAAACTGTATTGGTTGAGATTATTATTACATAAAGAAATGTGCATATGCATAAATATGAGCATGAAATATATAAAGTTGAACTTAAAAATTATGAAATTAACAAAAAAGTCACATTATATATTAAAAAATGTTATGTATGCTTAATTTTGAATTTCTTTTTAAATACCTAATGAAGCAGCAGACAGGCTAGTGCATTTGGAAACAGTGGGTATATATTATTTTTTCCAGTATGCCCTGTACTGTGTTCAATTATTTAAAGAAGATAAACCCTTGCCTTTTTATTTACACAATATTTAACAAAAAGGTTATTTTTATAATCCATCACCCTCTTTCAAAGTACCTTAAAGTAGCAAAAATATTGACCAGGAATTTCCTAGGTGAGCCCAGGCAGTCTTACATAATTTTTGAAAATAAAAATAAAAGTCGAACTCCCACCATTTATATTGACGATAATTTTGCAATGACAAAATAATCACAGTAATCAACCAGAAGGTCGACTTTTGCAGGGTGAGGGTAGAGCTTGCCCATTACTAAGCCCAATGGTGTGTTAAATTCACACATCAGGGTAGGGGGGCCAATTCCTTTCTCTGCACCACCTGTGATTTCCCATGATGACCTGGTACCCAAAAAATGGTACACAGCTTAGGTGAAGTTGATGGTGCCAAGAGGCATCACCCAGAATCGAACCCAGGCCCTCCAGTTAGTAGCTCAGCAGTCAAAGCACTGGCCTACTGCGCCCCCACAAGGACAAATACAAGGATTATTTTCCTATATTGACAGAGAATTTATTAGTAATTTGGAATATAGAAAATCAAATAGAAATAATTTGTAAAAATATTTGATTTTTGAGCTCAAACCATGATTATCAAAAAATGTATCCATTTGCACATGCAAACTACATATGCACTATTTTTTTCATTATAAATTTTTATTGCTAAATCATGCCCAAGTTTTCATTTCCAAATCAATAGTGGGTGAAAACGTACTGAATAAATTTCAAATTTATAATTTTTTGGACTCAAACAAGAAACCTCATCATTATTTCTAATTTTTCGAAATTTGATTCACCATTCTGACAGGTCTTTCAATGAATGAAATACATTTTTCTATGATTCCAAAATGTATGATTCATAATTAGGAAGAATGATATGTTATTATTTTGAAAATTTGCAAGGGTGACTGTGTACTGCATTGCCATGCCTTGCCTGTGAAACAGAAAACGCTTCTCGTTTGCAAGGGACTGAAAGCCATCCGATGACTCCCAGTTTGGCAATACTATATTCATGGAAATTACTAGCATATGCAGTTAATGTGATATTTGTAGATATTGTATCACTGGAAATGTTTTAAAAATTGAGGAAGTTTTACTTTAATTTTAATTTTTCGATTCCAGAAAAACTGAAGGACTATAGTATTAAAAATTTATGTTAATTAAAAACAAATGATTCACCTTAGATATATAAATTTGCACTTATGAGCATCTTTATACATCCATCCTACTTATGTTGTAAGCTTATGGTTGTAGAGTTTCTAGTTGTTCCTAAGATGAGTTTCAAAGTCCAGGAAATTGAGGAAATTGAGAAAAACCACAGATTTTAGGGTACACGGAATTAACTATTAAATCACAGTTTCTATTTTTATATGTGCAGCGTATTAGCCCTTACGCGCTCAAGGTGCTGATATATAGACTTTGGTTTTCACCCAATGGCTTACAAAATTTTTTTTTAATAAATAAAAATAATTTTTTTTAACATAAAATTTTATTATTAATCTACTGTATGATGTGTATTAAAAGTTTTGATCTCATATATCCAGAAATATGCACACAAGAAATATTTGAACAAAACAACCCTTCCTATTTTCAAAAATAAGCCGTGAGCTTTCTGGGCACAAAATCAGAAAATGCCGTGAGCGCGAAAGGGTTAAAAAATATATCTGAAATGACAATAGATTTACCTTTAAAACGATATATATTACATTACATATGCACGGTTATAGACTCGTGTATAATTTGTCAAAGTCCAGTGGGATATCATTTTGATGCCGACAGTAATGTGCAAATTTCAAACGCTGTTGGGCTTAGTGTTAACTGATATCTACCTTTACCCATCAAACCAACCTTCAGGTTGATTACAGTGGTAGTTATTCCCTTCAACATAAGCAGCCCAATGTTACATATTTGCAAAATATTTCATATGTCAACACAGTAATCAACCTGAATGTCAGTTTGGCAGGTGAGGGTGGAGCTCACCCAATACTAAGCCCAAAGGCATATGAAATGAACCGCATCAGGGTATGTTAGCCAGTTCTTTTCCCTGTACTGGCTTTGATTTCCCAGGATGACTTGGTACCTGAAAAATCTCCGGTTAGTAGCTCAGCATTCTATCCACTTGACTACTGTACCCTTATTTTACATGTAACAGGTTTTGGAAAAATAACCTTTTTATTGTATATTAGATGTGAAATTAGTTTTTATGACCTATTTCAGAATATCAACAAAGTTGATATTCTGAAATAGGTCATAAAGTAGGAGACAGAGAAATCATCAAAAGTGATATAATTTGAAGAGAGTAAATAGTTTTTAAAAGTAAATATATAAAATAAGACAAAAATGTACTAGAGTTAAAAGGAGGTAAATTACTGATTATGCACTTGAAAATCCTGAGAATAATTATATGATGATGGTAAGAAATAAAAAGATAATTTTAAAAGTTGAAAAACAAGCTTGCAATTTTTTATCCCTTTTTTGGAAAATGTATTAGTCTAGAAAAATCTGTCTCACATGATTATTAATGGTAAATTAATATGTGAATTAAAAATGGAATAATTTATATGTGCAGGAGAATTAATAACCACCCTATTTAGAGTAAATAGATCTGTGAAAATGCAATTCAACACGAGTAGAGAAGTTTATTTAGCGGAGACTACCAATGGCCAATTTTTAAGTTTAATTAGAACAACATCCTTTTAGTACCATTTTTTAATATGTGCTTTCCTCATTTCAATCACTAGGTACTTGAAGTAGCCAGCATAATTTTTCCAGGAATATCACAATTGAAAGGAACATGCCTATATGAACTTGCATCGAGCTTAATGGAAAAAGCAATTAGAAAGAAAAGAAAGACTGAAAACTATCAAGCCATACTTGAGGTAAGAATGAAAGCAGGTATGACATTAATCACAATCAGCATAATATTTTTATGCTTTATTAGTGATGCAACAGAACAAATGTAATGCACTCATTTTTTCTAAATAACATAAATCCAAACTATGAATGAATAGATAAACTCCCATTACCAACTATGCTCATATTTGAAGCAAGGAATTTTCAAACTCTGAAATTAGGTTATTTTGGAGAATCCTTTAGTGGTGGAATCAACACATTCTAAAATAAAATGGCATAAAGGGATTTTGTTTCTTCTCACTCCATGTAATTGGGAAAAATGTGACTTTCATATTAAGAAGTTACATGCAATGAGATCAACCTTTCAAATTTTTCCATTAACAATATATGTATAAGAATGTATTATTAAATGATTGCATATAAATCACTGCAGAAAATGTACTGTTAAATAACTAAAAATAACAAGTTGCCGAATATGACAGACCTTAAAGCTGAAATTGAATTATATATTGCAAATTGTTACAAAACCATTAATGAAAAATGGCTGGTTCACGATTATGCTTAAAATTTCATGGGAAAATGTAATTGTGCTATCAATTTCATACAATGTAGGCATATACTTTGTATTTTCAATTAATTTTGATGGGGTAACTCACATAAGCATAGAATCAAAAGACTATATTCTCAAATCTGTTATTTACAATTTTTAGATAGTTCTGTCATCATTATCTAGCAACATGATGGGGCTTATTAAGTGAAGCTGGTCACAGAATCTAAAAAAGGAAACTGAAAATAACAAAATGTTTCACTTCTACTGGCTAATAGAATATACTTTACTATACATAATGATTATTCATGCATGTATTTACAAAACATGGATATTTTTTCCACAATTCAAGATTAAAAATTTTTAATATAATTTTTTGCTACAATTTACCCACAGGAGGCAGTTAAGAGTTTTGAGGAATGCATCTACCATCTGAATTTTCAATCAAAGTGCCAACCAGAGTACCAACTGTTAATAAATGCCCAAGAAAAATTGGAAGAAATAACTGAAGTGATGAATGATAGAGCAGTTAGATCATAATTATTTTCCATAATAATAGTAAATACATATCTATAACAAAATACAGCGGAAGAGTTAAGATATGTACAGTAGACTTTTGATTATTTGGGATGAAAGGGAAAAAATTATCCTGGATATTGAAAATATTAGCAAATTCACCTCTTAAAATACCTATGTCAGTATACTGTATTACAACAATTTTTAGAAGATTAGGGCATCTGTTATTTTTAATTTACAATATACATCTAAATTCTATCAGCCAAAATAGGTAATACATAATGCTTTCATTCACCTAAAAACTTACATGTTGTGAATATTCTGAAATAAACACAACTGCTAAATGGATCACCCAATAACTATGTAGAGATGAGGGAAGAAATGCACTGCAATTCCACATAAAATACAGTTTTATTCATGAGCCAGGTTTTGTTAATGGGTAACACCTTCAGGTTGTTTTGGCTGTAAACCTAGGTCATGAATAAAACTATTTTATGTACCACAGCAGTGTATTTCTTTCCTCTACATAATGAAGTAATTCCACAAACATATGGTATCTCAACCAGTAACTAAAAAAACTGCAATGGCTTGTATATATATATTTCATGAAACAATATCTAATTTTTTTACATATTTAGAGAGCCCTAGAGGATTGCAAAGTTTGAACATGAATATTTTCTGTGTAGGTAAGATTAGCTGAAGCCCATTGCTTTCCAGCACCCCATTTTCCTACTCTTTAAGTGTTTACATTTCATCTGCAAGAAGTTTTAATATGTGCAATACACAAAAAGTGACTCGCTTTATGAAAGCATAAGATATGATTGTTTCTTTTGAGTATCATTAGCAAGTGATAAATATCTCCGGAAAAAAATTATTTTAGGCAGTTTTGCAAAGAACCTTTTATGGGATCATGGTTAATTCAACTACAAGTTAACCTAATCCCAGCTAATTGAGAGTCTGCTCTACAGATAAAAAAAATCAAGAAAATATGGCCTTTGCAAAGAGATTGTTTCTATTGAACAGCATTTCTAGTCTTAATTTTGTCTAGGATTAGAAAATATTATTTTCGACATTTAATAGGAAGTGAAAAATATGAAAAACCAAATTTAAAAAATTAAACAATTGAGTTTTGCTAAAGGTAAAGTATCACCTTCAAATCAGCATTTAACTACCCACATCATTATCAGTGGGTCATCACAAAAGCACGTGGCTGTGAGTATTAAGGATATCAGAAGCTCAAAAAATATGCTATGCACATACTACAAGATCAAAGATTTAAATCAGCTTAAATGACATTTTTTTCTGAAACCTCACATCAAAATTTTATCAACTTAAATAAAATCATGGCAATGAAAGGCTTCTCGAGCATAGGCATGCTGGGTAGGTGAAATGAGCTGCTATTGGTCTTTGAGTCTGGTGTGTATCGATTGGCTCTTGAGTCTAAGGGCCATCAATAAGCTATATATTTAATTTTTTTTAAAAAAAAACCTTATCACCTTCAAAGTACACTCCATTACACTTAATACATTTGCCCAATCTGCGATTCCATTCTGGGAAAGATTTTTCAAACTCATCTGTTGTGATGGCCGCCAGCTCCCTGCCTCGTTTTTTTCTTTACCCCTTCCATGTCGTCAAAACATTGTTCTTTCATTTCCCTCTTCATTTGTGGAAACAAGAAGAATTCACACGGAGCGAGGAGATTGTCAAGAAGGGAGTCATGTTTTTAGCAAACAACAACATGACTCCCTTGCCCAACACCCCTTACTCACCTGACCTTATTCTGCGTGATTTATTCTTGTTTCCACAAATGAAGTGGAACATAAAAAGACAAAGTTTTGACGATGTGGAAGGGGCAAAGAAAAAAATGAGGCAGGGAGCTGTTGGCCATCACAACAGATGAGTTTGAAAAATGTTTCCAGGAATGGATTTGCAGATTGGACAAATGTATTAAGTGTAATGGATTGAACTTTGAAGGTGATAAGGTTGTTTTGCAAAAAAAATTAAATATATAGCTTTAAAAAAAAATTCTGGTTATTTTTGGGTACCTCCTCGGAGGATCCTTTTCGACAGTACAATGGCAGAGGCTCAGGACTGAGAGCCAATCAGAGCACACCACACTTGATGGTCAATCATAGCTCAACTGACCTTTTCGGCACACCTATATGTCAATCTAGACGAAATCACAACCTTCCCGATGATCTACAACCCGAAAATGCTCTCTGGAATGGGAACAAAACTGTCATCACCTGAAGAAAAATGACACAGTGGAGTTCCAGGAAGCCCTTCAGCAACAAGTTGTGAAACATTGCAGAAGTCTAAGCCAGAACTTGAAAGTGATCAATAAGTGATAGGTCTGATAAGTGATGATAGAG